>VDFB02156931.1:48258-67167 GCA_007258455.2 Sequoia sempervirens
ACATGGGTCATTTTCATTGATCCTATCCTATCATATGTTATCTGATCCATGAAGCATTATCCAAATGAGCATTCGTTATCCGAACACCTTATCTTATTGCAAGATAATCCATGTCCCTCCATCCATACACTTATCTGAGCATCCACCCATGACACTCCATACATTGCTAGACATTGGGGGCAGATATATACATCTTGCTTCAAGAATAAATCTTGGTCTATGTCCTCTGACTTATGTGGCGATCCGAACATTGGAAAACATGAAATAAAACTGGTCAAAGCACTCGTGAGAAAAAATATGAATCACTAGCCCATGGCATATTTTGACAAGAACGCATTCCATATCAATCTTCATCATTCATTGAACATCAATCCAAACAATCGATATCAGTCGCATCTAAGCTGCACATCAAATGTCACATCAAATCATCCAAACATCTTTTGTTTGAAATCAAGCTTCATCAATCTTGATCAATCAAATCCAATCAATCCATCATCATCTTGTCCTTGCATTGTTGTGCATCCTCAACAATGTTATCATCATCAATCCCGATCAATCAAATCCTTGCATTGTTGTGCATCCTCAACAATGTTATCGTCATCAATCCTGATCAAAAAATCCTTGCATTGTTGTGTATCCTCAACAATGTTATCATCATCATCAATCCATCGACTTGATCTATCAACCTTAGCTTGGTTTTCAACAAAATCCCAAAACAGAGCACTGATATCATCACTCACATCCATATCCAAATCATCAAAGTCATGCGAAAATCCAAAAACATCCAAATCATATCAAAATCAGAAAACATCAAAAACATTGGAATCCGAACTACGTTGTCTCTGAGCTTAAACGTAGGCAAGGCTAATCTTTGATTAGCCCCCGAGACATCAAAATCCAAAAACATTCAAAAAAACATCAAAATCTAAAAACATTAAAAAACATCAAAATCCAAAACATTCAAAAACATCAAAATCCAAAAACATAAGAAAATCAAAAAAATCAAAAACATCGCAAAATCCAAAAACACCAAAAAACAACCTCAAAACATTCCAAAAATCAAAAACATCCAAATATTTGAAAAATCCATCCATCCCATTTCGCTTTCACTCGAAATAATCAATCATCCATAATAAATGATCATCATCTTCATCCTTTGACAACGCAAACAGAAACAATCATAGCAGGCAACAAAATCAAGCTTCAATCGTAAAATCAAAATTGAAACAACGAACCATTGAACACAAAATCAAACTCTTGATCAATCACAAACATGTCAGTCAACCTTATATCAACAGCCTATCAATCAATTTATCAAACCATCATCATCCTGTACAATGCATGTCCTAGGATATATCGTTCCGACAATGGGCATCATTTATGGATATCACCTTGGATTCTTATCCTATCAAAACAAATCCCTTTGGCTAGAGGTATGAAGAACATTGGTTTGTTTGTGTACTTGATCTTTTCTTTTGATTTATCTTATTGTGCTCATTCCAAGGACCTCTTGATGATATCCGAATGAAGGATTTAGAGAGATAGGAATGGGGCAACGATCATTATTATTTTGTCTGCTATGCTTGTTGGACGCTCTTGTAATATAACTTGGTGAATACTTGCTTTGTTAGGTACGCCCTAGCAAGGTTTCTGTATGTCAAGTATGAACAAGAATACTCCTATTTGTTTGTCGAGTCAAAGTCCATCACACTAAGTACAACGCCATCCTGGTCCTTCATACCTTGATGCATCGTGCTTAGGCGTGTTATCAAACAAAAAGTAAGTGACCCTTTGAAAATCCCAATCCTTGATAAGCAAATCATCATCATTTATCATCATCATCATTTATCATCATCATCATCTATCATCAACATCTCTAATAAAGTCTCAACCAATCATGGACTTGTTGGATCCTCTTATCATCATCTCATTTCCATGCTAACATTATCATCACCAATGCATCCATCATACATCCATCTCGCATCCAGAAAACTATTAGCATATCACATATCATTCATATCATACATCATAGGAAACATCGATCATTTCACATGCATTGCATTTGCATCATCATCATAATATAGATCTGTTAGCCTAAGCATATGCATAAATCATCCATTGCATAATCATGGCATATCACATCATCCATCTCATATCATAGCATCATTTAAGTTGTTTAGGATAATATAGATTTGTTATTCTAAGCATCTTAAAATCATCTCATTTGCATCATCGTCCATAACCACCCATTTTGAACCTCTTTATCGCGAGATCGACCCTCAAATCGAATCTTTTCGCTTGATCTCTCGAGGGGGCAATGTACCAGTGTACTTCTTTCCGCTGGGGCATTTGAAAAATTAGAAAAATTTTAAATTTTGATCGTGGCAAGTTTATTCTTTGAACCAACGCAACAAGTACATTGCTTCAAAGAGGGGAAAAATGTAGACACATCAAATTGACATTATGCATCACATTCGCTCATCAAATAAATAAATCAAGTTTATTTATCAATCTCCTAAAGTCATTAGTTTAAATCAAATAAATCAAACTTGATCCTATCATCATCTCTTTGATTAAATAAATCAATCATTTATTTAATTAAATCTCAGAGCATCATTCATCTCCCTTTGATTTGATTTAAATCCCTAAATCAAGTCAAAGTGGTCAAATCAGCCTAATCATACTCCTAGCTAATTAATCATGATCTAATGCTAATCTCACCCACTTGCATTCTCTAGATTTGGCCACTTGCACATGAAATTGCATTTAATTGATTTATCAAAATCTTTATTTTCAACTTGGCATAAAGGAAGAATATTCTCCAAGTTTGAATCTCCCCAAGTGGACATGTACACCCAACAGAGCATTTATGAGGCCTTACATGTCTCTTACATGTCCCCTTCCAAGAGTCAAACTCAACATTCATTGCAAATTTGAATTCAAATTTTCCCTCTCATGGGCACTCTTCCTAGATCTTGCACAACCATTGGCCTATCATCACTTGACAAGTGGCCTTATCTTATTGGCTTGATCTTTGTCCCACATTGGTCCATTTTCAACACTTAGCATTTTGAAAATCTATAAAATAGAGGCTTCATCTCTTATCAAATCCTTCACCATCTCTCCACAATTTTATGCAAGGTTACTCTCTTCATTTGAGATTTGATCTTGTCCATTTCACTCTATCATCTCCATCATTTACACAACTTAAGCTTTGATCAAGGATTGGGAAAGGGTCACTAGCACATGTGACACCAATCCACTATGGGATAGAATTTGACTCTTGTTTTTCTCATGCTTTCACTTAGCTTATGTTGATAACTTACTTTGTTTGCATAGATAATATGAGCAATTATTTCATAGGGATTCTATATTTGATTTGCTTGATTTAACTAACAATACTCATGCTTGTTTGTTTTTGAGCAAAATGCAGATTTAGGGTCCACACTAATTATAGCCTAATAAGTCATACATAAGAGGGAACATTGATAATGTAATGTAAGATCAATGATAGTGTTAATGTTAGGTAGAGGGAAATCATCTTTAGGGAAAGCTTTAATGATATCATAAAATATTGAGAAAATACAAATGGATTTCATTTTCTTTCAAACCAATATAATTTTGGAGATCCATTTTGAGTAGTCAATATGCCTAATGAAACTAACATCCAATATTTTTTGAAGATCCTCTTTAACCAATAGAGCAATATTTGAGTGCATTTTGCAGAGTTTTTGCTTAACCTATTTGGCATCTATTTTAACCACCACATGATTAATGAGGATAGAAGGATCTAATCTCATCACTTCTATGGAGGACCAAATGAACACATTAGAATATTTTGAGAGATATTTATGAAAATTTTGTTCTTTTAAGTTCATGCTAGTAGAAATTTGTGTGAACTTTTGGTCCTAGTTAGTGCCTTGATTGATGTCAATGACATCTTCTACTAATAGAATTGATCTATAATGTAACATATGTGGAGCAAGGGGGAGGTGGGGTTCCTCATCAAATGATGTACCCTTTATGTCCTAAATGGGTACTTCATATTTTTATTTCTTTTGTTTTTTTGCTATGTGGAGAAAATGACTATTTATTTCCCAAAATATGCTAAATCATGAAAATCAATGTTAAATTATTTTTTGTGGTCAATTAGAGGAAGACTATATCTGATACCAAGTAGTTCAAGTAAATCCTCATCATTTGGAACTTCATCTAATAGAATGTGGTTATAGTGGTCCCAGTCAATGAGGTTAGGATATTGCAAGTCAAGGATTATGGTGAAAATAGAAGTATATGTAAAGAGGATGGTATCGAAAAGTTCTTCATAAGGGTCATGATGAGTAATAGTTTGAACACAATTAACATCAAATGAAGCATCATCAATAATTTTCAAAGTCACTAAGGTTATTGAAATATTCATCCCAAGGTATATGCCCTACTCTTTGCTTAAGCTATAGTATCTGAAAAGTGGATAGGTTCGAAGACTCCTTGTTCATGTGCCCCTAGGCCTTTACTTTTATAGTTCATATTCTTATAGATTTTATTTGTTATTGGATAGTCATTATTTTTGAAACTAAAGGCATAGTCTTCTTCAATGTGCAGCCATGATGCATTTGAAGACTCAATGTATTCATTAGAGAGAAAACCATGCTTGAAAAAATTGTGTACCTATACTATAAAGTCTCATTTTTCCTTCTATTCCATGTTAGGATAACCATAGGATTTAGGTGACAATGGAAGTTTCCCAATGTGGAAGTCCTCTTGAATTTCGTACTCACCACACCCTTTTTTGATGATCTTGACCTTAGTAGAAGGAGGTGGGGTGGATGAGATAGATGGTATATCTTTGGGATCAATATATTATGAGAAATTTGGTTGAGACGATGGTTCTGCAACTTCAATGATGGGACAATAGTTTAATTTTTGGTATCAAACCTCCAACATTTTGCAATATTGGAAGGGTTTCTCATCTATTAGGATGGTGACTTCATTTCCTTTATGAAAGAATTTGATACATTGATGGAATATGGATGGAATAGCTTACATGGCATATATTCATGGGAAACCAAGGAGAATATTATATGGAATGTCAAGATCAACAACGTGATAGAGGGTGTTACGGACAATGGGTCCAACCTGGAGGGGTAGATTGATGGTGCTAGCAATCTCCCATTCTAAATTGGCATAGGTTTTGATTGTGATTGTATGGGGTTGCAAAGCCTCTTCTATGTAACCTAAGAGTTGAACAAGGAACAAAGTGCAAAGTTTTAGTACAATTCATTATTATAAGTACTCATTTGATTTTATATTTAGTAACAAAATCCTCAATATGAAGTGGATGATTATGGAAAGGTTCAAGATATTTCATATATTTATAACGAAAGGTGATATGGTGATCAAAAATAAGGTTTGTTATGAGTGCCAATGGGAGGGGTCCATACCATTTGAACCCTTGACTCTTTCAATGTTGTATCAAATATGTCTCAATGAACACATGCTGATTTGAGATCTAACATGAATTTTTTTGTCAAAGCTTTCTCAATCTATCGATAAGATCATATCTATCTAAGGGGGTAAGCAAAGGGGTTCCTAAGACTATGGTTGCCTCATCATGTTGTCACGGCACAACAAGTTTTTATTACATGACTATGTTTATATGTGATGGTGATTGTTTGATGTATCCCACAATAGAGTTGTAGTCACATGAGGATTTGAGGGAGTGGACGTCATATGTGCAGTTATCTTATCCTATATTTTGTGTGATAGAAGCCTAACCTTGATTATGCTTCAAAAAGGGGTTCTGGTATATGCTTGAGTTTGTAATTGTGAAGATGATGGCACACCTTCGACTTCAATGTCACCTCAATCTATCAATTATTGGATGTAATTTTTACTTTTCATGCATTTATTAGTCATATGGCCTTTGACTCAATGGTAATTACAGTATTTGTGGTCTTTATACCATGCAAGTGTTGGTTTGTCATCATCAAAAAAGTTAGGAAGTGGGAATTAGATCATGTTTTCTTGTAAGAGCTTAAATGCATTCTCCAAGGGCTTAGGCAAGTTTGTTTATTGATATCTCGTATTTTCTCTTTTAGGTGGCTCTACAAGTAATACAAGTTTAATTTTATTTTGAAATATGTGTACATGTTTGGTGTTAGTGATGTCATTATCTACTTTTTTATTTTTTGAAAAGATTTTAGGCTTCTCATTTTAATTTATTTTTTTTGTAATCATTGGTGAAAATCTTGATTAATCCATTGGTGACTAATTCCTTCTCGATTTGAACACCCTTTTCAATGATCTTGTCAAAGGTGGATATATAATGTGTTTGTAAATGGAAGCCCATTTCAACATCAAGATTTGTAACAAAAATATGTACAAGTTACTTCTTGGGTATAGGCCATAGAAACCTACTAGCTAGGATTTTTCATTGAATCAAAAAATAGCTCACCACATTCTTGTTTTGCATTGCAAAGATTAAGCATTGTCAATTCATGCTCAACATTGCACAAAAGTGGTTTATAAAACATTATATGAACTCAAGAAATGTGTTCTTTGTCTCTTTTGGTGATGCAGAGAAAGGAGGAAAACCTTCTCAAAATCACAATTTGATCAAATTCAATCAATATTACTGCCCTCAAGACCCCAGCTCAACAACTTTTCACAATCCCTTCACAATCTCCTAATAGCATTGCAAATAGAGGTTTCTAAGCATATCTTCCAAAATAAATTTAAAACCCACAAAAGAATGGGCATTTCAGATACATATTAAGGCCTAACTTAACATATCTCATTTGTACATGTGGTTGTTTCATAATTCCACCTTCAAAATAGGACTAGTACTCTAGACATGGGCTCCAATTAGCCCTCTTTTTCAAAGCATCATCCTTCCAAAAACTTTATCAACTCCAAATTCCCATTGCAAGGTTCTACAAAGGTCTCCAATAGACTAATTCAACATTTTTTGTCAGAAGAAACACCTAAAAACTCACCCAACCACCAAACCCTTGTTTTAGGCCAATTTAGGCTTGCACCATGAGGGTTTATTAGAACTATGCACTCCATGCACTATTTCTTCTTATCAACCCTTCAAACACATCTCATATAGTCTTTGCATGCTACTCAAAAAAACTCCCAACCTTCTTCATTGCATATGAAGAAAATTCCAACTTGTAGCCATCAACTTTAAGCCAAAAATTAATGAAAACTCAACTAGGGCAGCATACAATTTCCTTCAAGCGGCCTTCCTTGCTCCTACAAAGCACACAAATAGAAAATATAGTTGTAAAGGATCCATTCCACCAAGTTTGAATAGGTTTCACTGGGTGGAATGACCTAAATTTCCATTTTATACTCTCCAAACCCCAATTTCTGAGTTACAGACCCGCCTATAGAAAAATACCAATAAAACTCTTAAACCTTTATGAAATTCAATCAAACAAGAACCAAAAGGATGTTACTTCATATATCCATTAACTACAAAGCAATTTGGATCAATAACCAACTGTACGGAGTCGTATAGTCCCTTGGAACAGCATATTTTATAGAAAATTGCAGAGAAAACAAAGTTTTATTATTGTTTGAACTTCAATATAGAACTCCAACCCTTCCTCGAGCCTTTTCAGGCCTTTTTAAACTCTTACACACCAAAAATAAACTGATCCCACTGACACAACCAACACTTGAACTTCCTTGACCGTTGGAATTCCACACTTTGCATTTTTGCAATTTTGTGCATCAACATAACAACTTTTGCAAGATATTGCAATATTTGCAAGATGGACCCCAAATGACCCTAATTACATTCTAAATGGTCTATTATGACCTTATTTGATGACCAAATACTCAAATACCCCAAGAAAACATCAAATGACCTTATTTACAAAATGAAGTTGGTGTCCCTGCACCATTAGGTAAATGAGAACCAATCCAAAACTTGTCCCCATAGGCTACAAGGGAAGAAGTGGCTAGATAATCATCATTGCAAGACACCTCATTACAAGTGATATATAATTCACACATAGACTCTTTGGGTCACCTTTTCCTTTGTATTTGTTGAATTTGGGCATTTCAAGGTGTGACTGAAAAGGTGTTTATGTAATTCAAATTTTGAAGGGATAGGGGTAGAGTTCCTCAAACTTATATCCTTTTGTGGAAAGTGAGCCCAATTGAAGACTTCCAAGGGTATGCTTGATATCCCTCAATTATTGATTGACCAAAGGATTGGATGATTTATTACATTTAGATGATCCAAGGAGACCATCAAAAAGATGATTGGTATATTTTGAAGTCTTTTCATGAGAATGATGATGTAAATTTCCACCAAAGTTTGTCCCTTTATTTTTTCTTCAATTCTAGCATTATTAATAGTGTCATTTTCATGCACTTCATGGTTTTTACCATTGTTTTCATTAGGGAGCTCTAATGTTTTTAACTTTTTAAGGCTAAAACCACTTGGTAATCAAACTCCTAATTGTATGTTCTTGAAGAATCTGATTTAGATATGTTTCAATGTAAGTTTGCATTAGTTTTATTCTAAAATTTTTGGCTATATCATCTCCATATTGACTAGATACATAGAGACTATCATTAGCATCATCATGGTCTTAAAGTGGTATACAAGAGTGATCTAAGGTATCCATTTTGTGGGACTTTGCTTGGCTACATGTAATAATTGATGACATACAAAACTTCTATTGTTTGAACATATAATTTAGCAATTGATATGGCAAGACATACCAAGACAAAATTTGACCTCAAAACTATTAATGAGTTATGACTTGTTATGGACTTGAATGTATATGAGATGGATTTTTATGGTTAAGGGTTGGGTTTAAGACTTGGATATGATTTTATCTATCTTATAAGTGTGAAAAGGTGTTATGGTTTAAGGTTGGATGTTACCTAGATGTAAGATGAATCTAATATGAATATGGAAACTAGATGATGTTTTGGACTATGGTTTAGCTAGACTTGGGTTAAGTTAAAATTGAGTTGATTTGATAGAGTGTAAATTTGGTTAAGACTTATAGGTTAAGTGATCTAAGGTTAGGTTGGGCAATGGTCTGGTATGGTTATCACTAAAGTTTGACTCGAGTTTCGGACTTTAGTTTTTTATAAAAGTTGCGGTTATAGACTAAGTTGTGACTCATACAAAGAAAAAGAAAAAATGAAATATCCTAAGGCTCAAAATGGATAAGCTTCCCCTTTCTAGTTTGAAGCAAGTATTTGATTTAACATTAAAAGACATGCAATACACACGAATAAGCCTAAATTGAAAAAGTGTGTGTATCAATTCTTGTAAGCTCACAAATGTACTACCTTTGAGGAAATGGCTAGCCTTGACCCTTTATTTAGGACCTCAGATTGCAAGGAAAAAAGCCTCACCCACAACCTAGCACATGGGAGGACTACAAATTTTTTTCCCACAACTTACTATTGTCACTCCCTACAAATACAATGGGAGTAACTTTTTAGGGATAACCACTTATCAATGCATTAAAAGAAAATTTAGTCAAGTGAATGACTAAATAGGATGTACAAGATTAACTAGGGACATCCTTGGTATACTTGAAGGTATGCAAGGCTTAATTCCATGAATGGCCCGAGCTCATTACAAGCATGTGAAATAAGCGCAAGCGAAATCCACTTCACCTTGACTCCTTACAAAAAAGGGTGTCAAGTTTGTGCCAAATACGATAGTACTCCTTTATGGAACTTTTTCTCTCCCCCTTTGTATGCCCATCTAGAATGTGTGGTTCATGTATTCCCTAAGGTAATGAAATTTTTAGGTAGGCCAACTAAGAAATAAAGGAAGAGTGAGCTGGGTCACTTTGATCCTCAAGATCACCTAAAAGGTGCAAGAGAAGAGCATATATGATTCCAATCACCAAAAGAAAACTAATTTGAACAAAAAAAAATGCAACAAATAAGTTTGATTACTAGGCACCAAAATACAATGTGAAAGGTTCATTTTAAATTATCCAAAATAAAATATGAGATTTTGGTTTAAAAATTATGTCTTTGGTTGTCAAACCTATACGAAGATTGTTAGTAGTTTTCAAAAAAAAGTATTCAAACTTCATACTACAAAAAAATTACCTTTGGTTGAATCCAATGAAGTTAGCAAATGGCAAAAAGAAAAAAGAAAAACTTTTTTTTTTTTGGAAATAGCAGTGCTTGTAAATACCATTATAAATGTAAATAAATAACAATTGATATTTTAGCCCCACTACTTATAGCCACATTGTTTAATTCAATTGAAACAAAGCATAAAAATCTCATAGAATATTACTTGTTAGTGTGAAAATACATTTTGTACCTAGTAATTTATCTTACTAGGGACTTAGGGTACTTATTCACATGTTAAGTTTACTTAAGATAGCCCCACTACTTGTAGCCACATTGTTTAATTCAATTGACACAAAGCATAAAAATCTCATAGAATATTACCTATTGGTGTGAAAATATGTTTTGTACCTAGTAATCTATCTTACTAGGGACTTAGGGGACATATTCACATGTTAAGTTTACTTAGGATATAAGATTTCTTCTAGAAGTCTTAGTTGACATATCTGGATCTCATCTTTCTAGCATTTAATGCTTGATTCCTAGGTTATTTGTCTCATGTCATAGGATTAAGACACATGTCACAATCATGTTTAATCATGTTCCTCACATTGGCTATATAAGCAAGGTCATTGTACTCATTTATAATATACTTCATACCTCATCGTCATTTTGATAGGTTGTAGTATCAAGCAAGCTCATTTTCTTGCATACTCTCGTATGGAAGGAATCCATTGTTTTGCAGGTGGTCGTGGGCATAGAGCTAATCTTTAGCTCTTACATGGTATTAGAGCCAAGCCTTGTAAAACTCTTCTCAAATCTAAGGGTTGAGCTATTTCTAGTGAGAGATCTTGGTTATTTTTAGTAAGGTTGAGTATTCTCTTCCCTTGCACCATATGGTGAACCTGGGAATCAAAAAACTTGAAAAAATACTAGATTGGGAGGGTTTCTCTTTGTGGGTTTACATTGCAAGTCATTTTTGGCTTGTGTTAGAGGAAATATGAGCTCATTTTTTAGTTTGAGGTGGCTAAGAAAGTCAAGATTGGCTTTTGTTTTTCCTAAATCTAATAATTTTTACCAAAGTTACAAGGGTTTGAAGATTTCAAGATCTATAGGTAGTTGAGCTTTCAGCACACTTTGAGCCCAAATTGAAATCTCCATCATGTTCATAAGGCCCGAGAGATGAAGTTTGATATAAAATTCACCTATGTTCGGCCTTAGGTGTTTTTGAGGCAAAAAAATTATTTGGGCAGGTTGTACGGCCCCTAGTACAAGCATACGATTTTATTTATTTCGCAAAAAAAAAATTATTTAAAAATTATTTTTTGTGGGGTATTTTATTTCAAGCTAAAATATTTGTATCAAGCAACATATTTTATTAAAATATTGTAATGGGGTTTTATTAAATTTTTGGTGGAAATATTTTATTGGGGTAATAAAAATATATATATCCTACAACTATATGCAGACATTATGTAGGTCTTTCAAATTTTTTGTTGGTTTATGTCATCTCTTTGAATGGACGACATGCATCATTGACCTGCTCTGAGCCCCCTTATCTACTGTGTGCCTAATCATATCCTAGCAGGAGGCGCTATCATAGGAAGTGTCACATAGGGAGCTCCCACCACTCAATCTCAACCCCACCACCACTTTGAGTGACAACTCTATTTTTCCCCAAAAAAGTTGTCGGTCATATTTCCAACCAAGAGCCAACTCGAAGGGGCTTCAATTTTGCCCCATTTAGCCTAGCAGGTCCTAATAGTGCAGTTTTTTCAACGGGACATAACTTTTCGCTCAAATATCAAAATTTTGCAAACAAGATATCGACAAAAAGTTGGTTTTGTGTACTTTGCAGTTGTGCAAGTCATTTTGATAGATTTTGTTGCAAGTAAATTTTATTAGCAACTAAAGTGTGTTTACCCCTTTAGACCTCCGAGCTCACAATTTTTTTCCATTTTATCCAATTTTGGTGATTTCAATGACAATTGGAAGGTATTAAGGAGCTATATATTTGTGCCCATATACTTTTTTAAAATTCAACCCTAGGTATTATGTATTTAGTATTTCACACATTTGGCATTGTGACTAATTACTCGGACATCCTCACTCTTGGAGAGGTTTTTTCAGTTTGAGTTCAGGCTTCATTTGCAGTATACATCATGTTTGAGGGTTTCTAATTTTTGTTGAAGGTTAATGTCTTTGTAATTTTGGAGATTTATCATAGTTCATTATGGGGTTTTTATTTCATCCTTCTTTGATTATTTTGTAAAGGGGATTTTATAAACAATCGAGAGATGGCATCATAAAAAATCTCTAATGGCTTCATTTGTTGCCACATTTGTATGGTCTTGTTCCCCCCTCTAGGTACAAATAGTAAGAAATTTTCTTAGAATTGCAAAAGGGATCATGTAGATGATGACATTTTGAATGATATTGTTCATTTTGAGTGTCCTCATGTTCTTTGTACTAAAATTTGGGAGATATATGGAGATCCTAATGCTCAACCATTCCCAGATGATCCTATTTCAAACTTTCTTGTGTCTCTTCATTTTTCAGAATCGATAACCCTATGATTATGATGTACTATTTGGGAGTTTGAAGATTGGAATACTTTGAATCTTCAAATGAGGATGACAAGGTTTCTTTGGATGCTCCTTCTCCTTCAGAGATAGTTTTTGTACCTTCACCTTCATTGATTCATTGTGCAAAGTCATTGTTTGAGGCTCACATCATTCCTGTTCAGCAAGAATATACATCTTTTGTTGGTGATTCATTGAGAACTTCTAGTAATTCTTTGCAACAGGTATCTCATTGTCTTCCTAATTGGGATTCACAAACATTTCATCCTTGTTTGTGGAGTCTCACATTTAAAATTTGGAGGACACATTTGAGAGGTTATCTCTCCTCTTTGATGATAGCCATTGCACAATTGTTGTCAAACCATCATTTTCTTTGGATCTTGTTGAACATCCATTTATGCATAGTCCTGGTTTGTCACCTTCTTCATTGATTGGGCATGTACCTGATTTGATTTTGGCATCTCCATCTTTAATGGAAAAGGAGACACATGAACGGATTTTAGAGACATCATCATACATATTTATGCTTATTTCTTTCAATTCCTATCTAGAATGGGATGCATTCTTGCTATACTTGGTTTTGTTTCTTTTGAAAGGGAGACAAGTTGTCCATCGACATTGGATCATGTTTTGTCTTCAGACACTTGCCATTTTTGTAGTTGATTATACACTATGGGGGGGCTACATAGTCTCTCTATTTCCTTCTCATGGGGGGAATTTATAATGTATATATGTGATGGATGGTGTACTTGAGGGTGTCATGGAGTCCTCCATATTTTATCACTTGATTGTATCTTTTCTCTCTTTTGGGGAGGAGTTTTGTGCCACAATTTTTTCTTCATTTCTCCATTTATGAGAGATCTCATTTTCTTTTGTACATGGGTACCTAAAATGGCCTTGTAGTCGGACCCATCTTTGCATTTCTTTTGCATCATTTGCATAATAATCTCTCTAATGATCCAACTAATGGCTCAATTTTGATAGGGTTTATTATATATTTTTTGTTGCTATCATAGATTTTGGCACTTGGTTGTTGACATTTTCCTTGTTATTTCCTTAAAACCATAAACCTTGGGCATAAGTTTACCTTGTGACTTTTAATGACATTAACATGTTATATGAATTATCTATGTTAATTTTACATGTGGTTGAATGGATGTTACTTTAAGGAAATTATAGATATGTAATTGTTTGTGCGTGCTAATGTCATCATGTAGGTTAAATTGAGATGTTGATGTCAACGAAGCCTGCCAAGTGGAAGAAACTCCTGCCAACTGGTCGGATACCAAGAAAGTCAAGAAGATTATCCTTAAGAGGTCAAAGAAGGGAAAAATCTCAATGGAGGGAAATTCCTAGTTCGAATACAAGATTGTAACCACCTTTTAATAGTCTTGTTTGTTTGTTGAGCAATTCTAGGGAGTGTGTTGTGCTAGATTCTCATTGGGGAAAGTTTGCTTTAACCAAATTTGGCACATGCATAACTTCCTCCACCTTTTTCTATGCTTTTAATAAGTGGCATCCTCATATTTTGATGGAGTCAACTGCCTAGGTAGTTAGGGTTAATCAGTAGTTTTTCTCTCTATAAATAATGGTCAGATGCCCCTTTTCATAAGGTTGGATGTTCTGAGTTTGTACTTGCATTTTCCAGTTTTAGCAATACAGTCATATTGTTGAGATGTCATACTCATGCTTTCAAGAAATAATATGATAATCTGAGTTGCATTTGAGTTAGTTTAAGGGAGACTCACCCAAGGGGGCCCACTTGGTGAGAATTCCACCTATTTAGTTTAAAATTTATTTTTTGTTTAGTAGTTAGTTTCAATTTCAGCAACTATCTTTTCCTGCAGCCACTGAAATTTTGTTTTGTGACTATTCCTATAGCCAAGGCAGACATAGTAGTTTCCTATCTATTTGCTGAGATTTCCATTTCTATCTTTCATTTCCAATCTAGTTGTTAATGCTCAATGTAGTTGTTGATCCATGCTCAATGTTTAAGTTGATTTCTTTCCAGTATTTCATTTCCAGTATTGGTTCTTTCCTAGTTTATGGATGATTACAATGGAGTCCTAGTGCACATATAGTGCTAACCCATTTCAAGTTTATGTCCCTAGGTTGACAAATGAAATGCACCTTCATGATGAGTGAGATAGCTACTTAGTGTAGATGTCCAATATCTAAGTCACAACTCTAAGGGCTTAGTTATTAAACCATTAGAGGAGGCCAACATTTTTGGCATTGTTTTCAGGGATGGTGTCAAACTAGGAAGTTCTTTGGAGTCATTGATAGTTTCTTTCTTGTTGTAGCATTTCTAAATTTTTTTCTTAGCATACCCTTCATTTAGGAAAGTAATGACCTACTATTCTTTCACCAATTCTTTGTGTGAGTTGGTTGATACTGAATTGATATTGCATGCATAGAGGAAGGAGGAGAGGTGCTCATGGGAGATTCCTTCCTAATGACCTTGATCCATTCCAATTAGTTGAGCATCAAAATCTACCAAGAGACAAAGAAGAAGAGGCACACCCTTTTGTTGATGCATTTCCCAATCTAACTAGTTTTGACACTTCCTCTAGAGACCAAAATCTGATTGAGAATCCCTTTGCTTTGGAACTTCATCAAGAAACAATGGTTGATGAAAATAGAAATAGACCCAACCAGCCATCTTTTCCATTTCCTATCACTCATCAGAATGAAGTTGACAACCTCAAAAACATCCTTGCTTCAATCCTTCTTAATTTATATGGACTTGTCATAGAAGACCCTGACACTTTCCTATTCGAGTTCGATATCCTCTACAGAAGCTATAACTACACTATTGATGCTCATAGGCTTAAGTTGTTTCATACCACCTTGAAAGAAGTTTCATTAAGATGGTTTATGAGCTTAGGTAGGAATATTGTGGAGACTTGGGAGGATATAAAAACAAATTTTCTTGAGAAGTACAAAGAATATTATAGGGGCAATGATATGAGATGAGATGATATCTTTAGGATGCAGCAGAAGGAAGATGGGAGTTTGGAGGACTGCATTTCAAGGTTTTTGTTTTTCCTACAGAAATCTCCACATCATACACTCAATGAAGAGTCTCAAAAGTTGCTCTTCCTTAGACGGATCAATGAAACCTACATTGATGCTCTAGACCTAATGGGAGGAGGAGATATCACCCAAGTTCCTTGGGATGATATTAAGAAGATATGTCAGAACTATTCCAAGGAAACTTCAAAAAAGGAAGAGGTTACCAATTCTCTATGGGTAAATCATCCACCAATGGATTTTGAAGGATGGAGATTACTCACTTGTTGTAAGATTTCAAGTAAGACATCATAAACAATCTAGCCACTTAACTAGATACACTTCAAGTAAAGAAGAAACATTAGGAGGCAGAGGTAATGTTGGAAAAATATTTCCCTCATTGCAGACAAAAGAAGGATTGCAGATGCAAGATGGTAGCCAAAATTGAAAGCAAGAAAATCCCACCTAAGTTCAAGCCAATCCAGGGAGATGATGATCAAGTCTACTACATTGTACAAAGGAGACCATGGGCCCAAAGACAAGGTATGTCACCAGATCTATTATCTTTTGTTGGGCCTTATTTCAATTCTTATGCATCTAATAATCAATGGAAACCCCCATACCCATCCAATTATGGAGGATATCCACCTTAGACTTGGAATAACCCCCCAAATACCTAGCCCAATCACCAAAACTCTCCACCCCAGTGGAAACAATCTTAGAGGAATTGGCAACAATTCCAGGGGAATTGGTAGCCACCTCCAAGAAATTGATAACAGACATCTTAATGGAGAGGAGGAAAACAATGGCCAAACTAGACAACTAGCTATATGCAGCCACCTCCATAGCCTCAACAGTCTAACATAATGCCTCCTCCTACTAGCTCAAGTTCAAGCACACCTAGACCTACTCAGTTACTAGCTCAACTCACACCAAACCCAAATAACAAACCATTGCAGTAGCCAATGTACTCTACAAATCCTAATAAATTCCCTACATATGTTCTGAGTGTGAGTGACATCCATCTACATTCAAGAACCACTTTTCTAGCTCCTTCCACTCCTATCATCATCCAGCTTCCTATGGAAGAAGAGGAGCATCTAAATGTCCCCATTCAGGAAAGTGTGCCTAAAAATCTTGAACTAGATCTATAGACTATTCAAGATCCACCATTTCCTCAAAGGTAGAAGTTGTCAAACAAAAGGAAGAGAAGGAGGAAACAACCTTTGACATTTTGGATTAGTTGAAACACATATGTGTTAAAATACCTTTTGTTTTAGGCCATAAAAGATATCCCCATATATGGAAAAGCAATCAAGGAAGCATGCCTCAAAAAGCCAAGAAGGAAAAAGAAACACCCCACTACAGTTCATGTGGTGGGACAGTTGGCATATATCATGCTTTGGAAAGTTATAGTTCCTAAGGACACTGATACAGGTAGTCCTATGGTAGGAGTTATTATAAATGGAATCCAAATAAAAAATGCTCTAATTGACTTGGGAGGAGCAATAAATGTTATGACTAAAGATATCCTGCAGCAACTAAATGTTGCAAACATGAGACCTACTCCTATTGTCCTATAGCTTATTGATAGTTCCACTTTCAAACCTGATATTATAGTAGAGGACCTTGTGGTAACTCTAGACTCTTGGGAGTACCCAGCAGATTTTATGATCCTTTCTCCTAAAGCTACACTGGGAGGGTATCCCATTATTCTAGGAAGGCCATGGTTAGCCACAACATATGCTTATATTGGATGTCAGTCAGAGGACATGACTATTTTTTATGGGAAAAGCACCAAAAAGCTTGTTCTCTACCCTCTTGCTCAACAATCCCATGATATGGATAGCCCCATATGGCCACATGTTGGAGAAGAGGTTGAGGAAGTCAATTTAGTGGCACAACTCATGATGTTAGGCAGAAGTACTTTCATACAGCTTCAAGAAGATGATGAAGTGTTGTCCCACATAATTTAGAACCATTGTGAGGTGCATGAAGAATCATCCACTCTAGAATCTGGTTTTGTAGGTCTAGTGAAGACACTTATGCCTGCTCTTCCTACAACTAAACTTCCTACAGCAAGTGATATGCTTCATACATTTCTGCCATATGAACTAAAAATGCCAAGTATTAGCGAAACAGCTATGATTGAGTTAACCACACAAGTGCAAGTGTCAGAAGGGAAACATCTAAATATTAATAGCAATTTGACTCAAGAGCAGTAGTTTTCCCTGACAAACCTATTGAAGACCCACCAACATGAATTTTCATGGGACAACCAATGGCCTCCTACAATGACTCAACAACTAAGCCCTTAAGGTTGTGATTCAGATATTCGACATTTGATCTAAATAGCTATCTTGATCATCATGAAGTTGCATTTAACTTTTCAACCCAGGGACGTAAACTTGAAATGGGTCAGCATAGTATGTGCACTAGGAATCCATAGTATCCATATTCATTCTATAGCTAAGAAAGATATAACGCTGAAAGTAAATAGCTTGGAAAGAAGTAACATAAGTGTTGAACATCAACCAACAACTATACTAAGCTGAAATGCATGACAAAAATGAAAATCTGAGCAAATAGACAGGAAACTACTTTATCTATTTTGGCTACAGGAACAGTCATAAAATGGAATTCTAGTGGCTGCAGGAATAGACAATTGCTAGATTCTTAACTATTTGCACAGAAAAGTAACAACTAAGCCAAAGGATGGAATGCTCACCAAGTGGGCCCCCTTGGATGAGTATCCCTTAAGAAAAATGTAAACTCAAATGCAACGAGCTTATAACTTCATTTCATTCATTGGAAAGCATGATTACAATAGAGCAGCATAATTGTATTATTGAAAATCTAAGAATGTGAGTACATCATCAGATCAATCAACCTTCTGAGAAGGAGCATTCAAGTCTTATTTATAGGAGGAAAAACTACTAACTCCAATAGATTAGGACACCACTTATGGAAAGCATAGAAAGTGGAAAGGAGGTTATGCATGTGTGGAATCTGGTCAAGCCGGTTTGCCTTAATGAAGATCTAGCATAACAATAGCTTCTATATTTTCTCAATAAACTATTATGACCATTTTCAAAGCAATTATAATCTTCAATTTGAACTAGGAATCTCCCTCCATTGAGAGTCTCCCCTCCATTGACCTTTTAATGATCACTTTGTTGACCTTTATGGAAAACAACCAGCTGGCAGAATCTTCCTCAATTTTGTAGGTACTAATTATATCTAC
>VDFB02156932.1:0-11574 GCA_007258455.2 Sequoia sempervirens
GAGCTCTAGTTGGTTTGATGAAATATCTGAGAAGAGATAGGCTTGCTTTGTAAAAAAATATGCTCTGTGTTAGAATTGAGCAAGGAGGGAAACTTGCATAAAGGAAGGATTAAATAAAACTCTTTTCATCCTTTCTAGAAATCTAGATCTACAATTCATCATTTTAATTTTTTTAGTTTTGAAATAAATTTTTCTTTTATAAATGATTAAAGATATGATATTTTCATAATTCATGATATAGATTGTAAAGATTTTGGTAGTCATTGTGTATAATTTTTTTTGCATCAAATTGTAAAACTTTTGATAGTCATTTTGTATAACATTTTTGCATTGATGTTTTGCATCATTAGAAAAAGGATGAAAATGAAGTAAAATTATATAATAAGTTTCTTAAAAATAAAGAGAATGGATTGACATAGAGTAAAAGGGATCGAAGAGAGGATATGGGGTCAAAGAAACATAAGAACTTAAGGAAAAAGTCTACAAATTAAAGAAAATAAAGTAAAATAGAACAAATTATAGGGAAAATGAGTGAAAAATGAATTGAGTAAAATGAAATAAGAAAAAAAGAAAGAAAGATTGATTAAGAGGAAAAGTAAATATAATAAAAATTTAACAGGAAAAAGAAAATGAATTATTACATTAATAGTATAAAAAATATAAGGAATTAAAATTATAATAATATTAAAATAAAGATAAAAAATTACAAAGATTAAAAAAAGATTAAGAATAGGAATGAAATGAATGAAAAAAGATAAGTGATTAAACAAACGATTTCAAAATGATGGAAATAGAAATTATGTAAATAAAATTAAAAGAAGAATACAAAAATAAAATAGATAACAATGAAGACATTTAAAAAAATAAGAAAAAAATGAGGAAAAGACAAACCCAAAAGAAGATGAATGACAAGGAAATAAAAAAGGAGCTAGTAGTTGAACAAAACAAATGAAAGGAAGAAAATAGAAAAGGGGGAACAAAGGTAGGAGAGGAGGGATGATAGAGAAGATTATGAACAAGGTGGGAGGGATGAGAGGGTGCCTAGGAAAAAGGGGGAGTCCTAGAGGGAGAGTTGGGGGTGTGAGGGGATGAAAGAAGAATAAATAAAGGTTAGGATAAGGAGAAAATATGAGTAATGGGATTGCGGGAGTGGGGAAGACCAATAGAGAAAAAAATAGGAGAGAGTAGAGGGTAAGGGAAAGTAGAGGGTAAGGGAAAGTAGAGGGATAGGGATAAAGTTTGAAGGAAAATTAATAAAGGACACCAAGTGTGGCTTATATTCCACCAATCATCTCAATTTAGGTTGGTGAAGTTATTTATGATAAATATAGCCTCTTTGAGCTTTCTCTTCTCCTTGTACTTGAGTGGATTCCTCTCACCATTTCAAGTTTGGCTACTCTTTATGATAGTTTTGACTTAGTGGATTACCAGTTGACTTAATATAGGATTACTTACTAATCTTTTGAGATCTATTTTATTGTAGCCAAAACAAAATAAATAGGAAGATGTGATTCAATTTCCTTCTACACCTAAGAAAGTTGAATCGAGGCCCATGGATAGAGAAAAAGTTGAGGATAGCTCATCTAACTCTGAATCTTCAGAAGAGGAGGAATAACCTCCAACTTAGCTTGTTCGTAGGTCTATACAACATAGAAAACCACCTGAAAGGTATTCACCCAATGATTGGAGATGTATTTTTGCTTTGAATACTAACATGGATGAACCCGGATCGGTAGAAGAGGCATTAGGTATGAATGATGCAAAATCCTAGAAGATTGCTATGGATGAAGAAATGATAGCTTTGAAAATGAATGATACATGGGATCTTGTACCATTTCCTAAAAGAAGAAAACCTATTGGTTTAGATGGAAGTATTGAGAAGTACAAAGCAAGGTTGGTTGCAAAAGGTTACTCTCAAGTTGAGGGTGTTGATTATGGTGAGATATTTTCTCCTATTGCAAAAATGACATCCATTATATTTTTTCTTTCTATTGTTGTTGCTTATGATATAGAGGTTGAGCAAATGGATGTGAAAATTGCTTTCCTTCATGGTGACTTGGAGGAGGATATTTATATGACACAACCAAAGCACTAAGTGGTGAAAGGTAAAAATAAATTGGTTTACAAATTGAATAAATCTTTGTATGGCCCAAAACAAAGTCCTAGGATGTGGTACCAAAAATTTGATACATATGTGTTGAGTTTGGGATTTGAGCATTTTAAATTAGATCATTGTGTTTATTATAAAACTAATGGTGATAATTTCTTGTTTATTGTATTATATGTTGATGATATGTTATTTATTGGTAGAGGGAAAGGTATGATTTCCGAACTGAAATATCAACTTGTTGCTAGATTTGAAATGAAAGATCTTGGTGCAGCCAAACACATTATTGGGATGGAAATTAAAAGAGATAGATTGAATAGAAATCTATGGATTGGCCAAAGTAAGTATGTCAATTCAATTTTACAGAGGTTTGATATGCAAGATTATAGACCATTATGTGTTCTTGTTTCAGCTGGAACAAAGTTATCTATTTTAGATTGTCCAACATCCTCATTAGAGATGGAAGACATGAGTAGAGTTCCTTACTAGAGTGCGGTTGGAAGTTTGATGTATGCTATGGTTTGTACTAGACCGAAAATTTCCCAAGCCATGAGAGTTCTTTCTAGATATATGTCTAATCCCGATAGAGTTCATTGGGATGCAGCTAAGAGAGTCTTCAGATATTTACGTGGTACCTCAGATTATTCCTTGTGTTATCATAGTAATATGATTAAAGATGAGATTTCCCTTGATATTCATGGTTATGTGGATTTAGATTGGGCAGGTGATATTGATAGTATAAGATCCACCAGTGCTTATGTGTTTACATTATTCGATGGTGCAATTAGTTGGATGAGTAAGTGACAGGCTATGGCTGCTTTGTCCACTACTGAAGCAGAGTATACAACAGCTACTCATGCTTGTAAAGAATCCATTTGCTTAAGAGACCATGTTCAGATATTGGAATTAAATAGGGTGTAGTGACAATTTATTGTGATAGTCAGAGTGCGATATGTCTAGCCAAAAACTCAACATTTCATGCTAAGACCAAACACATTGATGTATAGTATCATTTTGTTAGAGATATGGTTGAAGATGGTAGGGTGAAGTTGGTTAAGGTAGAGACTTTGATGAATGTTGTTGATTCTTTAATTAAGCTTGTGAGCACATAGAAGTTCAGATGGTGTTTAGAGACTATGGGCCTCTCGACCCCCAATAATTAAGAGATAATGTTTATACACCCTCTCGTTGCATTTGTAAGGTGTTCAACAAGTGGGAGATTTACATTGGGAAAATTTATGTCAACCTTGAAATTCTATAAGTTATTGTTAATACATAAAGTACTGTTGATACGTCCACAATGGGGGGAGCAGGGAGGTTTCCCCCCGTGAGGGGTCTAGGGGGATCATCCTCCCGGCTAGGGTCCGGGGGCATCACACCATGACGGGGGCTCAAGGGAAATTCCCCTGCAAGGGAAATTTTATTTATATTTTATTATTGTAAATCTGGATTGTTCATCATTAGATCTTAGATTTGATGGTTGATATTTTATGAGCTTAACTTGCCCTAGAAGACAACCCTATTTTAGGAGGGAATTGTATTATGGCTATGTATTGTGATGTATCTTGAGATGATAGCAACTATGTTGCCTTTGGATCTTTGGTTGGTGATACTCTTGTGAGAAGCTTGCTTTGCAAGTATATTGTAATCTTTGTGATTTTGAATAATATATTGGGTGGCTTTTGGAGTGTGGGATTTTTCTCTCGAAAGGGTTTTCCCCATGTAAATCACTGTGTTGTGGTATGCATGATATTTATGTTTATTTCTATTTAAATTTCTGTAACTGAAAAGATCTATAATTTTTTTGCATCATTCTCCTCTCAAGATTAGTGTAGGAAGTTGTTCCACTACCTTAGCTTCCTTACAAAAAAACACTATGAAAAATTCCTTTTCATTATCTTTTGGTGGATGCCCATATAATGTCTTCTTCATACTTCACATTACACACTAGGAGCCTTCAATAAATTATATTATTCTTGGATCAAATGGTATTATTTTGCACAAATATGAGAAACTCTAATACTAATATCAAACTAGCATTTTCACACTGACCAAAATATACCAATTTGAATTCTAACGAAAAGAGGGATCTTAAACCATCATAATGGTATTTTGCTTCATCCTTTTTAATCACCCTATCATGGTGATAGGATGGATCAAAAATGCCTTTGAAAAGTGGAATTTCAATCATAAACAACATAGCAATTTTTTAATGAATTTTATCATAAGAAAAAAATTATTGGATAAAAAATAGAAGGGATGGAAAATAGATATTTCAACACCCAATAGTTTTAGTACTAGAGATCTAAAATTACTATATGAAGAGGTTACTTTACATCAATGATGGTAAACCATTCCCACATATTTGGAATAACAAATCAAGACACAAAATACAATTTTTTATGTAATTAATAAAAAATTATGGGGAAACACTAAGTAAAATAAGATCCAATAAAGCACATCATAAGAACATATCAAGATGTTATTATAGAGAGCTCGATTAAGAACATTATTATACAATTTACTCTATTAAACACCTTCATCATTTAAAAATTGTTAAAATGGCAGGAAAATAGCAAGGCAAGGATAATAGTTAGTTCAAGTTATTTCTTAAGACTAATTGAGGGGGATTTTATTCATATTTTCTATATACCCTAGTAAAATCGCTAACTTAAGGTGAGAAGAATAAATGTATAAAATGATAGTAAAACTTCAAACCCTCAAAATTATGCCACTAAATATAAATTAAAACCATATTATTCAAAACCCCAAACTTGTGCTCCAGACCAAACACAAAAAACAAACAAACATTACAACACTAAGGAACCACTAGAAATATATAGAAACAAAACTCTCACATGTAACTATGAAGCATAGACTCAAAGGAAAATTAAACACAATCTTATATCATTGATGAAAATGAAAATTTAGGACCCTATTGTAAGTATAGTAGAACTCAAGAATAAAATGCATTCCTTTGTGAGAATTATGAAAGAGGGGTCCAAAAATATCTTTTATATTTTTTTTTAATAAATTGACAATCAATACTCTTTTGTTTATTGTGTATACTTCTATGTTTTACATTCATATCTATTAAGGTGATTCTAACTACAACATTTGACAAAATTCCTCTATCTTTTATGCTTTGATGGATGCCCATACTCTATTCCAAAGCTTCCATTCTTGAATAAACTATGAATACCCCATCTAATGTGAATTGCTCATATATGTTGCACATCTTTTCATACTTATGACCAATATAATCAATTGGTGCATTGGTCATTGTTGTCACCACATCCCACCAATGTGATGATCTAAAAAGGTTGAAAGGAAGTCCATTGCTATAAATGCAACGAGCAATGCTCTTCTTTGCAAGCTCTCCCCTCCCTCATTCTTGCTAGCCCTTTCCAATGACTATAAAGAAATGGGGCATTCAAATATTTCAACATACCAACATATTTTAATATGTATAAATATTAACATTTTAATTTTTTTTAGATGTAATTTGATTAAATATGTCTTCTATTTTTATTACTGTTAATAACCATGGAAAATTAAAACACACTTATTTAAAAAAACAACATTAAAAAGTTAATTTAATCTTTTCTTTACACAATTTTCTAAAATTATCTATAAAATCTTCAAGAGCGGGTAAAACTGGAAGTTTTTGCCCGCAGCAATGGGATGGAGCAGTAGCATTGCCATGGCACTGCTGCTTTTGTTTGCCACGACATTTCAAGGAATTGCAGTCCCTTGTGAAGTCTTCATAAACTTTTTCTTAAAATCTGTTACTTTGGCTTAAGATCTTGGTAAAGTCTGCTGGTAGGAGAGCAATATGACAGAAAACATTTAGTTCAAAGCTTGATATACCTAGATTTGAGAAGGCGTTCGAAATCCCCTGCTCAAAGCAGTAAATGATTCTGAAAATATTTAGTTCAAAGCTTGATATACCTAGATTTGAGAAGGCGTTCGAAATCCCCAGCTCAAAGCAGTAAATGATTCTTAAAAAAATGGCAGATAAACGTCTTTTCTGGTCAAATTGCTGAAACATTCCAATGCTGAACATAGTAGCATAAACATATTGTTAAAAATTGCAGGTTGAACATCCACATAGTGATCCTTTCATCATGGTTTAAGAGGCGGGTTTGTGAAAGTGGTCATTTCATTGCAATGTAAGAAGTGGGTTGCTATAAAAGCTTGATACTTTTAATCAATTTTAAAAGATCAAGCGAGTGGGGGAAAATGGTGATGTTGTGTCTGATACTCCATGGAAAGTGCAGCGGGACAGCTCGTAAGGGATCACAAGAACAAGGTTTTATTGTCTATTATGCATCAGCTTGGGAGTAGAAAACCTGTTAATAGAGGTTCTTGTCAACGAGAATTAGGAGATGTAAAACTCAACCCAGCTAAGAATGTGAAGATTCTATGCAAGCAGGGTTTATTGAAGGAGGCACTGGAGATTATGCATCTGATGGAAAAGAAAATGGATTGCTCTATTTATGTTTATCTCTTACAGGGGTGTGCCAAGGTGAAAGCCTTGCCAGAGGGAAAGCTGGTTCATGCCCACATGAATGAGACAGGATTTGTGCCAGATAGATTTGTATGGAACACACTCTTGAATATGTATGCTAAATGCAAAAGTTTGTTAGATGCTCGCAAAGTGTTTGACAGAATGCCTGAACGAGACGTGTTCTCGTGGTCTGTGATGATTGCAGCATATGGCAAGCATGGAGCTGCCAAGGCTTCAGTGAAACTGTTTGAAGAAATGCAAAGGATAGGAATACAGCCTAATCAGTTCACATTTGCCAGTGTAGTGCCAGCTTGTGCAGACTTGGAAGATCTGAAACAGGGCATGAGGATTCATGATGAGATAGTTAGACTTGGTTTTCAGTCTGACACCTTTGTGGTGAGTGCCCTTTTGGATATGTATTCAAAGTGTGGTTGTATAGAGAAAGCACGGGAACTATTTGACAATATGAATCAACGAGATGTTGTCTCCTGGACAGCTATGATTTCTGGATATGCACAGAATGGGTTTCTTGACAAGGCTCTATCTCTTTTTAAGGAAATGCCTGAACAGAATGTGGTCTCTTGGAATGCAATGATAGCAGGGTATGCCCAGAATGGGTATGTTGAGGAGGCCCTGATTCTGTTTCAGAAAATGCCTCAAAGGAATGTGGTTTCTTGGACAGCAATGATTGCAGGATTTGTGCAGAGTGGGAATAGTATGGAAGCCCTAGAGTTTTTTAAACAAATGCAACATGTAGGTGTAAAGCCTGATTCTAAGACATTTTCCATTGTACTCCCAGCATGCGCAAATTTGGCAGCTCTAGAACAGGGTATGGAAATCCATGAAGAAGTAATTAAAATCGGATATCAATCTGATGTCTTCTTGGAGAATGCTCTAGTGGACATGTATGCCAAATGTGGGAGTATAGAGAGAGCTCGTGAGTTATTTGACAAAATGTGTGAACAAAACACCGTCTCCTGGACCGTGATGATTGCAGGATATGCCATTCATGGCTGTGGTCAGGAAGCCCTTAAACTGTTTGAACAGATGGAACACTTTGGTATGTGGCCAGACCATGTCACCTTACTTTGTGTTTTGTCTGCATGTTGCCATGCAGGTCTAGTGAATGAAGGACGTTATCACTTCAACCGAATGTATCGTTACTACTGCATTAATCCTGCAATGGAACACTATAGCTGCATGGTTGACCTGCTTGGTCGAGCTGGGTATCTGGAGGAAGCCCAAGATTTTATCAATAAAATGCCAATAGAACCTGACTCCACTGTGTGGGGATGCTTGCTCGGTGCTTGTAGGATGCATAACAATGTAGAGCTTGGACAATGTGTGGCAGAATGGCTCTTTCGGCTAGATCCTACAAATGCTGCACCGTATGTTCTCCTAGCTAACATCTATGCTGGTGCTGGAAGGTGGAAAGAAATTCAAAACCTGCGGAAAATAATGAAAGACAGGAAGATGAAAAAGGTGCCTGGTTGTAGTTGGATCGAGGTTCAAAAAAAGGTGCACGCTTTCATTGTTGGAGATGGTTAATGCCCATGGATGCTGGAAATTGGTTATGAAGATACTCTTTCCTAATGTATTCAGGGTATCCTAAAATATCCACAGTTCAGCAAAATGCTGTGCTGTGGACAGCTGAAATCCTCGACAACGTACTGAGAAGCTGGCAATGACGGTTGGGAACCTGTGTTCCTGGTGGGATTACTGCTCTTAATCAATTGCTTTCCCAAGATAGTCAGAATCTGAAAGTACTGCATAGAATGTTGACAAACGTTCTACGGAAGGATCATATTTTTGTTGGGATGATGAGTGATGCCATTTGAATAAAGCTATAAATATGGGCTTGCGGGATAACAAGCTTATGTGGATCGTGAATTGTGAGTTCCTTACAGTGAATTGTTCAGCTATTGGAGACCCACTTGATTTTGTCACACTGAGAAGAAATATTGTGCAAAAGGATAACATATACCACAGCATGCTGCATAAGTAGGTGAAGTTAAGGACCCACATCAAAATATTGGCAATACTCATTGTTTAAAGTAAAAGCTTGAAGTACCAAGAGGGAGTTGTGATTTGTCTGGTCTATGTCATGCTAGCTTGGCTTACGGATTGTCTAATATATCATGTGGTCTTAGACTCTGCTCACTTAAGCTGTATGCTGTGGAATAATCTGATTTGAACGACAATTGACAATATTTCACCTATAACAAAACAAATGGAAATAATCTAGTGTCATAAACCAAGAAGATACAGGAAACGCAGATTCAATAAGTAGAAGCGGTGCTTCTTTCAATTTGAAGAGCATTTTTTAATAGTCATTCAATGGTGAATGATTGAAAATATCTTTCTATTTTTTATGAAACCACACGAGTGGATGAGGTAGTTGCTATTATAGTGAAAGCTTTGAACAAGGTACAAAATTTACAGGAGAAAGAAAACCATACATATTTTGAAGGAGATTGCAATATATTTGAAATCAAACAGCAGCCAAAGGTCCAGTTCAATCTGTAATCAAGGGAAAATCTGATTATTGTTAGAGGGGTTAGCACAATAACATCAAAATCCCAATGAAATAACAAAGTACAAAGGAAATAATATGAAAACAAAAGAAACAATGTTACCCTAAGTCCTCATCTTCCATGGTTGACCTTTGTTACACCTCCTAGCTTGCAGTAAATAAAGATGCCCTCAGATTTCAAATGAGCAACTATGACAAGTGCCTAAGCCCTATGCAAGTGTTGAAGGATTTGCATAAAAGAAAGTGACTTCACAATAAGCTAAATGACAAATGACTGTTAAAATGATAACCCTAAGTTGACAGAAAATAGACATGGACCAGAGAGAGACAAAAATAAGAACAAAATTGCCCTTTTATAAAAATTGCAATTTCGAATGTGTGGCCAGGATGAGAAGATGAAAAATACCCTAAAATCCATGGTTAAGATTGAATGTTGCAATACGAATTAGGGTTAGGTCAAAATTAGGGCAATGACTAGAAATGAAGGGCCAAGATTGAATTATAAGATAATTCAATCAAGGGTCGAAATTAAATGAGATGTCAAAAGAAAAGAATTAATTTGGAAGATAAGACTGGCACAGAAAAAGAGGCCGCTGGAGAAATTAAATAATAAAATTTATTTACCCCAGGTGACCAGTGAATAATTAAATAATAAAGATATTATTTAATTATAGGAGAATGTGACAAAAGGAATTATTTCAAATTAAATAATAATTTAATTCAAAATTCAAGAGGGTGGAATAAATTAACTTTATTTAATTTGATGAGAGAAGAGTTTAATGAATAATTAAATAATTAAAATAATTATTTAATTATAGTAGAAAATGGACAAAAATTAAATAAATTAGAATCTATTTAATTTTGGAGAGAAGAGGACCTAATTAGTGGCGTAATTAAATAAATAAAATTTATTTATTTAATAATCAAGAGGAATAAATGACAGAAGGGGAATTAAATAAAATTAAGAAATTTATTTAATTAAAGGGGGACTTAGGTAATTAATGACGTATTAGATAAATAAATAAAATTTATTTATTTAATAATCATGAGGAATAAATGACATGAATTAATTAAATAATTATGAATTATTTAATCAATAGTCGAATGTGGACCAAGGACACAATTAAACAACTTAATTATGCTAGGACGAAAGTGGTAAAAATGAAGCTTGCAGGCCTAGGTCATTTTTAGGTGTCTACATTTTGCCCCTCTTTGTCATAATGTTGCTTGTCACATTGTGACAAAGAAAATAAGTCCAAAATATGCCCCAGCGAGGGTACGGAGTATCATTGCCCCCTCGGGAAATTTTCAAATTTTGGGTCGGCGCCAAAAAATTTGCAAAGGGTCCCGATAAATCAATTTGATGATCAGAAAAACAACGGCGCAGTCGGTTTCGGATTTCGACATGTTTAAAGCGACTTACGGGAGGTCTAAGGTGTTCAAATGAGCCTCCAGTATTGACTTTGGTTGAAAAATGTCATTTTGACCTTATAAATAGGTTGACAAAGGGGTAAAAGTCAATTCACTTTCACTATTCACTTTGCGAATCCTGAGAGCTCAGAGCAAAAGGCGCAGCAGCAACGATGGTTATTCCAGTGTCAGAGCACCGCGGAGAGATCGTGAGGACCTTCAGATGGCCAGAGGGCTCAGAGCCGGCGGTATGTACCCTAATCCCACTTTGTCATTTTATCGTTTTACGCGTTATTTAATGCTTTCTAGGGTAGTCAACGAATGCGCCGCGACGCATATGCGTTCGCATAAGCCACAATTGCTTTCGTTCGACGCATTTGATGCGTCGCGACGCAAGTGCCTAGAATAAACGCGCCGCACAGGTGGTTTGAGCCGCATTTGACAATTCGTGCGACGCAAGTGACTTTCTAAGTCGCAATTGACTGGTGGAATGCCGCAATCGTTAGTTTGAGACGCAATCGCCATGTGAAACGCCGCAATAGCTGTATTGCGACGCAATAGCGATGTTGAGATGCATTCGCTTTTTGAAGACGCAAATGCGATTTCGAGTCGCAAGTGCTAAAGTGAGACGCATTTGATGACTTGAACGACGCAATGGTGTTTTCGCGACGCAACTGCTTGGTTGCGACGCACTTGCCTATTTTCTTAATGAAACTTGTTTTGATGTTTTCATGCCCTTAGTTGCTTTTCATGATGTTGTCAGTTGTCCAAAAAGTGCTAATGTAGTGTTCGGCTTTTTGCAGAGGCAGCTTGCCCCTATCTACATGAGAGAGAGCAGACCAACCACTTTTCGGTTTGCCGATCAGTTGGGCCCGCGATAGCGGCGACGATTGATGAGACTCAGCTTATTCTACGTTGTGTTCATGCCCGCCATTCGGGCGAACAGGGGTTTGTTGACGGCGCTATGCGAGCGATGGCATTCCGAGACCTGTTCCTTCCACCTGCCAACAGGTG
>VDFB02156933.1:0-41383 GCA_007258455.2 Sequoia sempervirens
ATTCTAGATCATGCAAAGCTTAATGGGACATCATACAAGCATCTTGGGTTCGTTGGGACCTATCTTGGAGATTTGCAAGTTGTTTCTTTACACGTGGAATTATCTTTCCATATTTTGAGGGCGACCTTCATGTATGATCATTCATTGGGTTTATGACCCTTGTGGTTAACATAGACCTTAACTAGAGCTTGAGAAGCACATTTAAGATCATTGAAATTCATTTTAGATCATCATTTAGTTGTTCATGATAAGTTATATTTCATACTTTTTTGCATAAACCCCTCGGGGGCATGTAATAAGGCCTTTGACCAGTTGTATTGTTGAATGCCCTTGTAGCAAGCTTGTGAGCCCTAGATATTCACCCATGAGGCATGTATTGCATGTAAGATTGATAATTCAATAAAGTTTCATGTTCACATATCATTTTTTTTGTGTTATTTCTGTTGTGTTGACTCATTGCTACACAATTCAAATTGTTCCTCCTAGAACCCTCCTACTGTGAGTGCACCAATTTTGAAAAGGTATTTTTGTGCATCTAAGTGTATTAGGAGTAGTATTATTTGGCATTAGATTTCTCTTATTATGGAGGTTGTGGTTTATGTGGAAAATTAGTGTTAAAATTGAACCAAGGATGACTCCCCTTCCATGGCTACTACCATGGATTATAAAATAATATCTACTAATAAGTATGGAATTGTGGTCAATATGGCTATTGCTACCGTGTTCCTTATTGGGGTGGTACTGGGTTTGGCAAAGCTCATGGTGGTATATTTAATTTAACAAGGCATTGCACCAATTACTAGAATTTGTAAATATATTAGAATATGGATAATTGAAGGGAAAAAGGTCTTGAAACATATTTTTTATTGGTGTTTATCATCTTCTTTGTACCACATATAGTAATTTATAATCTTCATTCTCCATCTCTCTAAATTATTACATTCCTTACTTTTCTTCTATAATGTTAGCTACCTTTTGCCTATGTGGGAATATTTAGTTAGTTTCACCTCTACTTCTTCTTGTATTTTATATTTATATGACATATCTAGTTAGATGGCCATGTTATTTATAATGTCTTCATATCCTTGAGTAGATTTTTGAGTTCTATTTGTGAAACTCTTATAATAATATTTTTAGAAGGCACAATTTTGTTGTTCTTGGTCTTCTTCATGGTTGAGCTTGATTAATTTTTATATATGATATACATATGCCATCAAATGTTAGTTGAGATATGAAACCCCACCAATTAGGTCTATAATATATATAGATTCTTCATTGAATCCTCTCAAAAAGAAAATTTTAAGAGATCTAGGAGATAACTAGTTCTATTGAGATTTCTACAAAACAATATAAATATTTCCACATAATAATCTAAGGGCTCATCCTCTTTTTTTGTCATTCAAAGGATATCTGATCACCTTGCATGTAATTTCTCCTATAATAATGTTTATACTTGAGTAAAAAAAAAAATATCATGGTCCTCTAGTTAGTTATCACATCTTTTCTTAGTCCCATGAACCATCTCAAGAAAACATCCTTAAGAGTTTTTAGAAATAGATTTAAGTGATGCACATCATTTGTGTAATAATAGCTTTTATATAATAAATAAAACTCTAACAATAATTTATCTAGATCTTCAATCATTAAACCTTGGAAACATGGTAAGGAAAAGGGTGTAATGTTTTTTTTATTGTAAATTCCCCTTCTTGATAAAAAATAGGGAATTCAAAGGTGGAGGGCTTAGTAGGATTATTTTGAGTTACTAATTTAAATATTATGTGTTAAACCAATTTAGGCTTTGTAGCTTTTTTGGGAATAGGTTTGGGTAGTAGAGATGAGTTTGATAAATATCCTCCAAATGGAATCAATAATTTGGTCATAGGCTTTGAAAAATAACTTATGGACTAGCTAGGTGATTGAGTTTTGATCAATGCATACCTCTTGGGAGGATTTTTGAGACTTCCCCCTTTGGTCTAATAGATTCACTTGTTTACATTAGGTTTCTAATACTTTGACTATGAATTCTTTTGCTACAACTTCAATGGTTGTAGGTGCTTCACCATGGGTAGTAGTAGTTAGAGATGTAATTATAGTATCTTTTGGAAGGAATCATCCCAAGTGGCCCCTTCTTCACTACATACAATTCATAATAAAGTTGAATTATCCCTACTTTGATTTAAATTATCAATGAAAATATTATATTCTTTCTTTTTTATTTCTATGATGAATAATCCTATGTTGTAGAAAATTAAATTTTAATTTGAATAAAATAGAAAAATATATCTCAAACTCCTAAAATTTTAATGCTTGATTCCATCTCCAATAATGGTGTCAAATGATGAGAAAAAACAATCCCCAATTAAACTTGTTGCAAAGAATATTCACACATAACTCAATATATAAGCTATCAACAAATCAAGTTTCTACTTGGTTCATGATAATTCTTCATACAAATTTCAACTCAGGGATGTATCTTTTGTCATGCGATCAATATTATATGTATAATAGTATATTATTAAGAAATTCATATTCTAATGTTACATATTGGGAAATAAACAAAGAACATAGTATATGAAAGTAAATTCTTCCTGAGAGTAAAATAAAAATAAACGTAAACTAGAATTGGAAATATTCTCTAGATAAATAAAAAATTAACCTTATATACAAAATTTAAAAGCTATATATGTTGAGTCACACTAAAATCCTACAACAATCTAGTATGTTGAACTGAAAATGTAAAAATATAGCATGTCTAGAATAGGGACCAAATTATAGTCCATCTCAATAGACCCTTTCTTGGGTAAAATTATGCCTTCCTCCCTTCCTTTATGTGAAATGATGACTATATCAAAGCGATTCAAACAATTACAATGAAATAGAATTGGTAAAATTATAGAATAAGAACTAATTCTTCTATTGATCTCAACAAGCTCGATTATAATAAAGTTTATTTAATATTTATTATTCCATATATGTCATATGTTTTATTACTACTATTACATCCATCTACTTAAAAAAATGTGGGATGAGGGCTATTTATTTAGGAAAAAATAGTTATAATAGGAAACTATTTTATAGATAGGTAAGTCATAATCCTATCAAAATAGTACTAGTAATTACATGCACTCATGAAGAATAGTGGTGGAGAATCCAATGATAAGAAAACATGATTTAGTTTACTCATTCAACTTTACTTGCAAGCTCCATCTAACCATGAGAAAAATAAAATCATCATATACCCAAACAGTATCTATTTATCACTTGCTACAAGTTTGGTACAACCTTGGCTACAAGTAGTAAATATTGATTTCTTTCGACAAGAGGCCAACTTTATTGAAAGCACTTTTCTAAACTTAAAAAAATCACAATCATGCCAATTATCACAATTAATACAAGAAATTCTATTTAAAAATTATCACTTTTAATATATAACATTCAATAAATAGGATATGTATATTAAAATAGTGTTTTATCAAGGTATTTTAACCAAATAATTTTATTTGAAGAGGATACAAAAATGTATGAAATGTGAGTTACAAATAAGGGATAAAGAGTATTTGATGAGAAACTTTTTGGGGCTCATACTAAGTCATATCTCATGAAAATGTGATGATCAAGGGGAAAATCACCAAGCATGTCGAGGGATGATGACCAAATGATAAAGGACCATTAGGAAAATATTTTGACAAGGATAAAATTGATTTGATAACAAGATTCAAGGTATTTGGTGGAATATATTGAAGGATATGGAAATGGATTAGCTTAGCAGAGGAGATGAGAGATTTCTATAAATTAGTTGATATGTTCATGATGAAGTAGAAGGTGTATTTGGTGGTCATGAACCCAACAAGTGATTCAATAATGAAGCACTACATGATCTAAGTTTTAAGGCATTATAAAACATTAAAAAATAAAATAATGGAAAATGAAAGGTCTAGTAAAGATGGGATGGTAAAATAATAACAAGGCCAATAATCAAGGGTTTAAATAATATTCATAATGACATGCAAAATAGGTGCCACAAGATCATATAAAAGTTTCTCATGAAAGGATAATTAGGGATGCAAAAGAGTGGTAAACTAGATAAACCATATTAAAGAATAAATAATATCTCAATCTGGGTTGGATTCAATCCTAATAGTCGTGTGTACGATATTGACTAAATAGTGGCTAATCATTCTATAACTTTTGATAGTGGTATGTGGCTCAAACATAAATAAAATAACAACAAAGAATGCATAAACATAAAAAGGATGACAAGTGACAAAAAAGTGTCAAAACTTGATGGATGAAAAAAGAGAAAATGGTGATGATGATGTATAAGGAAAAAAGGTAAGGTGAAAGGAATAATTTTTTTGTAAAATAATAGAAATGATCAACAAACATGAAACATGGCAAAGGGGTTCTCTCAAGTCATTTAGGATCAAGGATTGCAAATCAATAGGTTTAAAAAGCGAATTAAAATTTCAATGTACTATGATAATCAAGGATTTTTCTTAGTCTAACTTTATTTTCATGGTTATAATTTGCGGATGGAAAGGACAAGTTAGTTGGGTTAATGTGAAGGGATAAAATCATAAAATATATCATGAAATAGTACTATCTAGATAGTAGATTTTCATGGGTTCTTTCAAGTTGTAACCATATATTTTTTAGACTTTGATGGATTATGAGAGACAATCAATCATATAGGGATTAGGAGATGAATTACTGGAGGGAGATAAGAGTTTTATTATAGTCTATTTTTTGAGGCATAGGAACCCATAGAATAGGAAGAAAAGGAATCCTAGATTAATTCTCATCATAGAATTCTTGTAGTGGACAGATCAATGGGGATGGTGAGTAGGTAGGGAAGATGAATAATTTGTAATCCTCAAGCTTCATAGAGATTTTTTAAATTTTTGACATGTTCTTCAAGTTGTTTTGATATATTGTTATAATTCATATCTAAATCTTGCATTTAATTTTGATTTGCTTTTGGATGCCACCCCCATGACCTAACCCTGTGCAACTATTAAGATATAAGGGCTCATCACCAAGGCTTAGATAAAGAATTTATGGATATTCTTTGTAGAATTTTCATTATTTTATAGATAAATATAGACAAGTAAAGAAGGATTTGTGAGACTCCACCTATAGATGAACATTATAACATCATTTTTATATTGATACATTGAAAGTTATTTTAGTGGAAACATTGAATTAACATATTTGATTAGTTGTAGACATGTTCTTTAGTTATGAAAGCGTTAACCTTACATATGTGGGACTTTCTAGCTCATCTATAATTTTTGGGCAAGGATTATAGCGGTAACAAGATTTTAGTTTTTGGGAGCATAAAAAATTAAAAGAAGAAAAATATTACTTTGTATAAGTATGTTCATACATCTAATGGTAGCCATAATAGTAGCATGAGAAACCTAATATTTTGGCATAGGTTTTGATGTATCAAGGGGCTTGATAGGAGGAAATTGAGAAGGCGTTTCTTTCAATATTATATGTGGAGAAGTTGAAAATCTAATAAATTTCTTATCATTATTTACTTGTGGTATAGTGATATAATCATAATTAATAGTAATAACAAAATGTATGATACCATGCACATATCATTGCCCATTTAAAATGAAAAGGTGTGTAGGTAGACATAATGAAACTCTAATAGTATAGTTGGTCACATAAGTTTGGTAATTGTTGAAGAGATCATTTCATAAGTGATCAAGGTCTAATATTTTTGAATAGACATATTTACTTAAAGGAATTGTGATCTTAGTAGTCGAGTATGTGGAATCAATGGATTAAAGAATAATAGATTGAGAGAAAATTGGATGGTTAGTGGTAGTGAGGGATTGCACATGATAGACATTGAAAAAAGAGGAACTACATACTAATTATTTTTCTAGTCATTATTGTATTTATTTTATTTAGAACCTAAGTAGTTTTGTGTTGAATGTCTCTCTACTATCCAATTTACTTCTAAGTACACATTATAAAGTAAAATGTGAATACTTAAGGTATTATTTTCAAATAAGAAAATTTTATATAAATCATATGGGTAGTAGGTGTAACATCAAAATAATCATTGTTATCCTTTAAGACCAATATTAGAAGATTGATACATGACTATTATGAAGGTGGTTCAGAATGTTTTTATCTCTCATAAATTGATGTAATTATCTCTTAGGAATGCCTAAGCCTTATACTTAAAATTTATTCATATCTATAACATATATGATATACCTATTGACTGTTGCAATATATTTATAAGTCTCAATGCTTAAATTAACTATCAAATTGATATCATTATATTTAATTAAATTTAAATATTCTTAGTTTGATATCCTTTAATTATGAATGGTGTAGAGGAATAAACCTCTATGTTAATGGAGTACCATTATAATGAAGGAAAAATTAGGGAATCAAATATGAGTTAAATTATAGAATAAAGTGCAAACTGATGATGATGTGCGAACAAAATTAAATCTGCTAGTCAAAAGCAGATAAAAGCAACAATTTTAGATGGAGGGATGGGCTGTGTATGGGCTTGGTTGGTGGGTATTTATTGGACAAGCGAGGAAGGATGATTCACGTATGGGCATGTCAATTGGAGGGAGTACTTTTGGTACTCAATAAGGGAGAGGGACCGGTGGTGGGTAGGGTGATGTTGAGCGAGGGGTCCACGTCAGCAGCATCCGAGTCGACTGATTTTTTTTGCACATGTCCCTTCACAGTCCTGTTGGCACCTCCCTGTTTTTTTCCTGGGGAAATTTACACATGTTTTTCAATGGTTTTGGACCGTTTTTTAAAAACCACAAAAAAGAGAGCCAAAATGTGTCATTGACCGATAGTGGGTCACTAAGTCGTGTATTATTGGTAAGCTGATGTGGCATCACATGATTGATCAATTTATGTACTTTATGAATTAAAGTGTTAACGGATATTAAGTATAAATTTCTTGAATTTTTTATTACCCAAAACTAAGTCCCAAACTGTCAAATACTATACCCACGATTGACTCCTCTCCCTTAAAACGGTATGGACGCCCTCCCCTCTCATCCCATCAAAAACACTGTACTGAAGAGGTTGAGGAATGGTCGGCATCAGAGGGAGATTTCAAGTAAATTGATTGGCATTAAAAGAACTAAAAAAGTTTCTGTTCTACGCCAGCTTGTACTTTTTGTGGAGAGGGAATTTATAAGCAGACACTTAAGCAGTGAATTTCTGTCGGAATTCCTGTACAAATTTCTTCAATACATCAAGTTCATTCCTATTCAGTAGAGGGAATTTCTGAAATTTTCTGAGAACTTTGTTTACATGGCAGCCTGGCAGCGACCCAAAAACTTCCACGACACCCAAAAATATATATCCTTTTTACTGATATTAAGAACTGAAGATTCAATTTATTAGTTTTCTTTTGTTGTGTCTTATTGTTCAGTATTTTTTTTATAAAAAAATTAAAGTGCATTCTTTTTATGCATTTTCTTTTTTCCCCTATATCATAATGTGCTTGTGATGATATTTATTGTTTATAGTTGTTTTTAATATTTCAGATTTATGTTCGACAAAAAAAATGTTTAGTTATCCAGTGGTTCAGGAGACAATTTAAATATCAAAGTCTTTTTTTTATTTGTTTCATGTTTGTTGTCTTGAGTTGGTTAATCTAGTGAACTGTGTTGTAGACAAAACTGTTCACACATATTTGAGATTTTTGTAATTCTATTTTTGGGTTTTGTCCTTCATTCTTCCACCATTTTGGAACATTTTGAATTTTGAAATTTGGCTCAGTAAAATGAAAGTTATGATCATTTAAACTTGCCTTGTTTCACTGTGAAAATCAGCAAATTGAAAATTGATAAGTAATTATATGAAAGTAATATGGGATTAATTTTATATTAGATCTTAGTCATAGAATAAAATAATATTATCAATGGTTCAATAAAGGAAATTGTGTTTAAGAATATCTTAATTTTAAATATTTGTAAGATTTGCATAAAGGAAAGCGGGTTGATGAAAATTATTGAAATAGCTATTGTCTTTGTTAAATATGGGTATAGACCAAATAAAAAGTATGTTCAATGGAAGTAATAGGGTCTTAAATGTCATTAATAACTCATGCTAGAGTGAATTGATTTGATTAGTAGTATATAAATTGGTTCTAAATGCATAGTTAAAAATTATGCCCATCTTCTATATATAAGTTGTGTGAATCCAATTATTGGATAGTCTCTAGCTTGGTTGGTAGAACTATAGGTTTATATTAAGTTGAGAAATCATTAAAAAAAAAGTCCCCTTTTACTTGATCTTAACAAAGATTAATTGACCCTGTATGCAAATTTTATAGTTTAAAAGGTATAATAAGATTAGTTTAATGGATGAATGGCATGGTAAATGTTGCTCAAAGTTATAAGTAGATGTGTGTGCATGACCACATATGTGTCCCTAGGTATGGAATGGCTCTTGAGAGTCACAAGGAACTTGTTATTAGTTGTATTTCAAATAATTTACTATATGTTATCAAATGGAATTACTAGGAGAGTTGGGGTGTCCATTAATTGTTGAGAATTTCTTGTGAAACCCTAGTAATGTGTGGCTTAATTTGTGGTGTTAGGGTTGGCTAAATATTCTTGCTTATGGAACTTTGATTATGTGTTAAAACCTTATACTGTAGTTATGTTTTAAATTATTCAAAAGAATAGTTTGAAAAACTAAGAGTAATATTTAGATTATAGGAGTGATGAAATGAACATTTAGTTGATTGAAGTTCATTCTAGTATTTTGTTTAAAACCTTTGGGGTGATTTTTGTGTTGTTTTAGAAGCACTAAAGATTTAGTTATTGGTATGTTACCTTGTGGCATTGTTTGTGCCAATATATGTATTTATGTATATGCTCCATATTTCACTAGCATATCCTTACCCAGGTCTCCAATCCTCGACTTCACCTAAGTGGGTGGTAGCCGACTTTGAAACTATCTGGGGAAGTGGACCCTAGAAAGGGTTGTGTACCCACTCTTATAATATGTAATTTTTATGGAACACATGATGCTTTTGATTAGAGGATTGAGTTTAGCGTGTATAAGTATTATTGTGTTATGATTGTGATTGAGATAGAGTCATCATTTGAAACCTAGTGGATATACCCCTTGTGGGTGAGTCAAATGAGTTGGATAAAACTTAAGTTGTCAAACTACAGAGCCTTTGCACAAATGCTACCTAGGAAAAACCATAAGAGATGAGCCCCCGAGGAATAGGTCTGGCCCCTAGGTCTTGTTTCCTCATTATTACTTTGAAATTATTATTGATATATTTTATTTGCATAGCATGCAACTTAATTGTGTCTTTAGATTGTAAATGTGTTAGTAGTACTAATTAATCAATCTGATCGTTGTGATTCCTTGTCACTCTTTGAATTCCTATCATAATGGTCAAAATAACTTGTTTACTTAACTAAATATTTTAATATGTTGGTCAAATTTTGTTATGATTTTTAGGAAATGTGTTCTTTGGAAACAAACTTTTGCCAATTAGTCATGTGTTGTGGTCAAAATTTGGAATTTGGGTTGTGTACTTAGCTATGTTTTTGGTAGATAGGTTTGGGCATTACATGATTCAAAGAAGGACTAGCCACTTATGAGGTTCTAAGATATAGAAACGAAGATATAGATGTCAGGATATATAGTGGAAGTTGCACTCATAAATGTAATGATACACATGGTGCTTAGTGTATAGGAAAAGGTAGAATACATGGTTTAATAAAAATGGAGGATAGTGTAAAGGAGAAAAAAGTGATATTTTAAACCTATATTACATTAAAGGTGAGCTAGGTTTTAAAATTCTAATTTACAAGAAACTTAAATACAATATCAACAAACTAAATTTAAAACTATTAAAAGAAATAAATTAACTTGGCACAAAAAAGATAGTGCTCACTACCTAGGATTATATTGTGATACATTGTAGTTCTTATGTCCTATCATCATAGTCTCATGCTATATTATAGATTTAAAAAAAAAATTATAGTGTTCGAGATTTTGAATTACATTCACAATAGGAAGTGAAGACAAAAAAAAAAAAAAACTAGGATATTCCAAGATATAATTTTCTTTTAGAAAATAAATTTAGTCTATGTAATTTTAAATGATAAACATAAATGACAAGGAAAATGAAGAGAGATAATGAAACCTCTCTGCTATTGTAGCTTTCCAAACACCCATAGCTAGAACAAGAAAAATGGTTGGGACTACTTGAACGGAGATTTCCAACAATTGTCAAGAACCTCTTTTGGTTTTTTACCTCCATGGGTAGTCATGTCGAAAATATATGTTGAGCATGTGAAGTTAATCTAAATTCATCTAGGAATAAGAACATAATATTTAAATAAAGCTATGAATATTAAATATTATTGATAAACTAGTTTTGAATGGTATTGGATAAAACATGGGTAGTCATGAAGAGATTTACCAATATAAATTTAGAATAAAATGATAAATAAGACCTACTATATTATTTAAATAAGAATGGAAATTTATTGAAATAATATTACTAGCATGATGCAAAAGAGATAAGTGAGCACATATATATACCAATAAAAATTTGGTAGCATGTAACTTCGGTAAGATTCAACATGATGTAGGTATGTTCAGCCAAGCATAAGCCAAAAGAGAGTTATTTTTTTGTTAATGGGAAGGAAAAAAATTAAAGAAATGTTTCTAAAAGGGTTTATTGGAAGTTAAAGGGATAGATATAAATATAGGAGACATTTTTTGGATATATGAGCATTACGATAGGTAGCTAGGTGAGAAGTATTTAATTTTTTGTACATTTATGGGATGCTAGTGCATCATGTGGATGTCCACATACCACATTCATGCCCAAAATAAATCACTCAAAATTTAACATATGATCTCAAGTTAGTGAGAAGAATTAGAATGCAATAAATTAATTTGGTAATCTAATGAAGGAAAAAGACCATGGTTGAGGATAAAATAATCTCTAAAACATGTTGGGGCAATGGTCACTAAAGAAAGACTTAAACATAATATTAAATTGTAAGGTATGCAATTTTTGAAGTTATATTTTGCCTCCATTTTAGTGGGTTGATGACACTATTCAAATAGGAATGATAAAGTACATAAATTAAGTTACTGAAATTAAATTTTATCAAAAGATTATTATAAAAGAGTGTTATATTGGGTGCAAGATAGCTCTTCAAGAAAATAGTTATGCCCCTAGATTTATAATCTATGAAACCACAACCATGCAAGATCATAATGTCAAAAATTTAATATAATACTATTGTGATATCAAAATATTTAACCTTATTCTAAGCAATTAAAATGCAATGGAAAACATAATGAAACACCTCAGGATTAGCCTAAGGAATTTGAAAATACAAAGAGGAAAATGTTAAATGAAGATAAATGGTTATACCTTCCTCCTTGCAGCTGAAACTCCTTGGTTGGCCTTTGATTTGGATTGATTTGTATGCTCCTTGATGACTCTTGATGTGGCTAAATGGAGGATTTGACTATGTGCTTGGATGCAAATGAAGATGGATGAAATTGATGGTTAAATGAGTGCACAAAATGGCAGCATTTAGTTGCAAAATGGCTAAGTGTTGAAAATGTCCTTGAGGAGGGGAGATTTATAAGAGAATTTGAATTCTCTAGATAATTCAACGGTTGAGATTGATCCAACAAGGTCAAGATGAAGGGCTCTAGTGGGTTGAGAACTCACAAGCCCTCACATCTTGACATGTGGATGGTGAAGTGGCTAAGAGGAAGTGAGGTGTAAATGAGGTGGCCAAAAGGTACATGAGGTGGAGGAAGGACAAGTACCTTCCAAATACTTTGATGTGACCTTTCAATGATCACATGGGGAGAGGGAAAGCTTTGGGAGAATAAAAGTGAATTAAAAATTCACAATGATTGGAAGAATCTAGTGGATAAGACAAAGTTCCCAAAAGGTGGGAATTTGTCACATGTGCATGAGGTGACATGTCAAATATTCTAGAAGATGCATGAGAAAAGGGGATTTAGGAATAATAAAAGTGAATTAAAAATTTACATGGGGAAGAGAGGAGCCTAGGGTGAATAAAAAGGAATTAAAAATTCCTTGGGGGATGGGGAGAGTTGACTAAGGTACTAATTAGGTTTAACTAATTAGTAATTAGAGGATAATTAGGGGTTAATGTGGATTAGAAGCCAACTTGCAAAAGTTGGAGGATGTGACACATCTTAATCAAGGATTAGGCATGTGCACATCCTTAATGAAGATATTAGGAGATGGATTAGGATTAGATGAAAATGACATGTGAAGAATTAAATAAATGTAATATTTATTTAATTCATTTGATGAAAAGAGGATTAAGGAGGGTAAGGTATTTAATATTTAATTATTAATTAAATACCTTAGGGATTTGGCAGAATTAACAATATTAATTAAATAATAGCAATATTACTTAATTAACTTGGATAAAAGGATGTTTAGATGAAAAGTGGTAAATTTGGATAAATTAAGTATCCAAATTTGGATGTCCACAACTACAAAATAGATATGTTAGAAAACATAAAATTTTATCAAAAATGTAAAAATAAAGAAATAACGCATGAAAAAACATGCATAATAGAAAAAGAAACATATAAAATAAACAAAGAAAGTTTTATGTCAAAATGAAATACCTGGATGTGAAAGTTGTCTCAATACTTTGTATCATTCCAAAAATATAGTAAAAATAAGATATACTTAAAATAGAGGAGTTTTTATATGGTGATACGAATGTAATGTTTCAATTAATTCATTTAGAGTGGGGATAAGTTGATGCATGAAAATAGAAAGGAAAACAATCAATATGAAAGAAAATGCATTACTCAAGATCTAGCTTACTTTGTCAATAGTAGTCATGAGGAGAGAATGAATAGAAAGGAAATTTGTTATCTAGAATTACGTGACTCATAATCTATCTTACTTTGTCACTAAGATTCATAAGAAAGAAAAAAATGATTTAAGGACTAGTTTTCTTTGTCACTAAGAATCATGATAAATAGTTGGTAATATAAATCACTTGTACTAGTTTTTTTTAAAAATTTCTAGGTGATTTTGATGTTCGATTAAATTTAGGATCACTTGGACTTGTATTATTTATTTCTACATGATCTAGATAAGGGTGGTCATTTCCAGGGGTACTCTATAATTGGGACCATAAATAATGACTACTATGAAATCATAGAAAACTATAATAATGGTAGATATATCCCCTATCAAAATAGTTGCATAGAGGAAGTTTATGCAATTGATTTTAGGGTGGATGAGAGGAGATAAATAAAGTAAAAGGTTCTTAGGAAGGATGCATGTAGGAAATCTTCCCAAAGAATAAGGTGTCCATGCCCCTAGGATATGGTTGAGAATAACAAAGATAAAGGTTGTATTTTTACTGAAGAAAAGATAATGTAGTTCTACCTAAATTGTGTTTCCATGGGATTATAAGGAGAAAATAAAGAAATATATATATGCCACATAATATGTATCTGTAGATACCCAAAATTGTCCTACCTTGCGAGTAACACTTGTACACTAATTATTGTCATAGTCATAATGATTGAATAATGGTCAATTATTTAATTATTATCTAAATCCCTATTCCACTATTAATTAAATGATTTTACATTATTTAATTAATTCACTTTATTTTTATTCTATCCTGATTAATTAAATAAATCCTATTTATTTAATTACATCTTTAATTGGATTTATTCTTCTAAATTAATATTATTTAATTAATAGTCTATTATCCCTTTCTAAATTAAATAATTATTTTAATTATTTAATTATCCTATATTCTCTCAACATTATCCATTCTTCAATAATAAATAAAATTAATTAATTTATTTATCTAATTCCCACTTGCACATTCCTTTAATAACTAATTCATTTAATTAATTATTAAACTCATTCATTTCCACCTTGTTCTTAATGAAAACTCTCTTCTAGTCCACTAACTAATCAATGTTAGTCCATAGATCAATCAAATTAGTTCACTCCCACTTAGTGTGAGTTAATGAAGCAATTAATTCCTCATGCAAACAATCAACTAAAATCATGCAACCAGTTGTAGCTAGTTAATTGATCAATCAATTTATCTCAAGGATTCTACACCCTTGATCTCTTCAATTCTTCTTTTGATCCTGACCGTCCATCCAAATCAGACTTTTCTTTAAAATAGACCTTCATTCCTCTTTGAAGGCTATGTTGTAAGTATTAAGGTGTTGTCATTGATGTCAACAAGCTTGTGTTGTCAATGGTGTAGTGGTTGAGAGAGATTGTTTCTTTGATTAGTTACATTATGTTGTCATCAATTAAGTTACTGGTGTTAACCTCTGGTGTTGCTTTCATAAACTTTTGGTTATTGTTGTTGTAGTGATGAAGATGTTGAGGATATTGAGAAAATTGGTAAAAAGAGGAAATAGGGTGTTGTAGATGTGTTCTGATTTTTCTTCACATTTCTTCTAGGTTGAAGATTTACTTGTGTGGTTTGGATATGTTGGTTAGAGGTGTTCAATGTTTCTATATCTAGAATTTGGGCTTTTGGACCGATGTGTAGAAGAAGTTATGTTCACCACTGTGCGAACTGGATTTGTAGTATTGCCTATAGAGGCATCTGGGAGAAATGTTTTTGCTCCACGTCTCTCCATAGTTGTGCTTCAGGAATTGTGGTTTTGAAGGTGAGTTTATGGTGTTGATAGCTTACCTCATTCAAGTGGGTTTGAGGTTTTATGCTCTGGAAGATGGTTTCTAGAGTTACAATGTTTAATAGTGTAGTTTGAGTGTACTGGCTTGTACATTATGAAGGTGTGAGTTGGTCTGAAGATTTTTTTGGATCTTAGGTGGTTTGTGGATTATTCTAGATTGTCTAGAAGAGTGGTGTATGGTTCTCAAGTCATCCTTGGATTTGAGGAAGCGTGTACTTCAAAGTTTAAAGGTATTTGCATGGGTAAAGGTCAACTTGGTGTTTACACTAATTTGATGTTGAGACTCGAGTAGGTCTTTATTATTATTTTTATCTTCCTTTTAGACTGGAATTGTTTTAAGATTTAATATTAGTACTTTCCTTTTTCATATTTACTTTAAAATTTTATTTTGCAACCAAGTTATTATCTTGAATTCAATCTAAGTAATCAGGAACTAAAATAGCCAATTCGAGCTAAAGTGTCCAAATGAGACACTAAAAATCATAGCCAATATGGGCTCTTCTGTCATTGGGCATATAAATGGTCAAATAGACCATACCTCTATCCAATATGAGGTAGGAAAACATAATAGCCATATAGGCTTATAGGACATGTAACACATTTGAGTTGCTTTGGCTAGAGACTTTGACTCATCGGGATCAACCGGGTCCTAAGTCACCTATGTAAGAGATATAAAATACACCCATATATTGTATTGAGGATCTTAGTAAGTTTTAAATAAGTAAAAGTCTTGTACTCTCCCTCAGATTTTGGGAAAACGACCAAGTACAATTCTAATCCACCGCGGGGATTCTTCTGAGTATCAAAGACTATTTTAATATCTAAATTCATCTTATCTTTATTTTCAAATTCTATCTTATATTTATTCGATGAATATTATAATATCTGACTATATCCTTTGTACTTGAATACTAGAAACATCCTTCATCATCTAGACTACCTACATACCTTGTATCCACAAGATCAAGATACTAAAGGATTTGTTATGTGTGATGAATACGTAGTTTTGGTTTCTAATCTAGGTTTAATGTAACTGCATGAGTGGGTACACAACCCTTTCTAGGTTCTAGTTTCCCCATATAGTTCTTTGTTTTCTGTCACCCACTCAGGTGGAACATGGATAAAAAACTAGTTAAAGATCTATTTAAAAAATACTCTCAGATGGGGTGTTTGGTTTATAGTTTATTGTACATGTTTTTGTGTTTACCTAAAACCTAACTTTGGTTTTCCTTATTTAATCATTCATTCATTTCTCATATTGGCACATAATACCCTATACCTAAGGTTTATCATCAAATTAAAGAAATACCATTTATGTAGTCTAATATACATCTCAAAATCAAGAAGATAAATCATGATAAACATTTATACATGATCAATACAATATTTTCTCAAAAGATATCATACAATTGACCTTTATCTAGTACCGAATTGGAATAATTCCAAACACATTAGTAATCTACATTTTTCTTGTGATCAAAACTTTATGAAACCCTTTTTGAAGTAAAATCATCTATTTGAAAGGATAATATGATTATGCTATTCACTTGAACTAAGAGGTATTTTAATGTTTCCTAATGACTATTTACAAATATCCCCTTAAAATATCAAAATCAACATTTTTGAACATAAGTGTAGATAATAAATTGAACTATAGAAATATGCAACTAAGTAAATTGAAACTTAAAACCATCGAAAATAATAGTCCATCAATTATACTCCAACATTAACCTTTACAACAAATAAATGTTCTTTTGAAGATCGTCTGATTGGTATTAACATATGTATATCAAGCAACACTAATGAAGATTAAGATAGGAAAAGTAGAACCTAATCAATAAGCTTGCTAACCCAAGAATATCAAAATGAATATCACTTGGATTATTATAAAAATAAATGACTTACAATATAATGATCTTTGATCTCTAAAAGAATAATCACTAAGTCCACCTAAGAAAGAATATAAAGTTTATTTTCAATGAAATTTACACTATCAAATATTTCTAAAATGAATATTCCAAAAATTCTCAAGTGAAATAATTTAATGACTTACTTGAGATCCTAAGATCCAATAAATAATTTGATATGTTTCCATATAAAATCCTAACTTAAATTATCACCCCTATATGTCTAACGGTTGGGAGTAACTTGTAAGGAATAGTAAGGTTTTATTCTATTTTCTTTCCTTTTCTAGTTCCAAAATAAAGTCTTATCAATTAGTTCCTAAGACTTTTGCTTAGTTATAATTAATATTCTATCCTTTGAAATTCATGCAAGGATCTCTTATATAGATTTCATGTTAGCTATCATTAATATTCTATCCTTTGAAATTCATGCAAGGATCTCTTATATGGATTTCATGTTCTAATGTTCCAATTGTGTCTATTTCTAAATTATTTTAAAACAAATTATATATAACTATTTCATGAGGAGTTTTAGTCTATTAAATTTGTTAGGAAAACTTCAATTATAGATCTTTATTGATTTAAATATCAATGAAACCCTTTAAAATTTTATTTTTAAATCAATCCTAAAGAATCTAGTATGATCTTGAAGAATTTACATGAACGACTATAAGATTCCCTACCGATTAATTCAAATGGAACCTCTATAACAAGAGCATTATAGATTTAAATAAATCTACCACTTATAATTTAACAAAAAGTAACAATTAAAACTACCAAATGTGTTGATCTATATAAAAATCTCACTATTCATATAAATAAAGAAATTAACCATTTATGATTAAAAATTACACTCCTACATGAATTAATCAATTGATCAATAATAGTTAATACCTATGTTGGGAGAAGGAGATTGTTGGAAGTTTTGGAAAGTCTATCATTGATGATACAGGTTGGTAGTCTATCATTGATGATACAAGTTGGCAACATGAGCATAAATTGTATAATATTGCCTAATCTAGTGTTGTCATTGATGTCAAAATTGTCATGATTAGCCTAACATGATTTGGAAGTGCTATTTGAAGATATGTGTATAGGATAAGTTAGCTTGGTAAATATGGTTATATAGGATATTAACTAAGTGCTTCTATTGACTGTTTTATGGTTTAGTGTGTCATTTTTTAGATACACTCCACCACACTAAGTGACCTCACTTTGCATTTTTAACCATGGTTTGAAGTCTATTAGATTCAAGTAAAATCAAGATTTTGTGATGTGTTATGAAATATTCTGGAAGTTATCCATGATAGAGTTTAGCTCTATGTATTGCAATCGTTTCTTTGCTTGGTATATCAGTGTGGGAGATTCTACATTTCTTTGATAAGAATTATTTTGTGACGTGGTTCTAAAGTTAGACTTATTGATGTCGATGAAGTGTGAAATCAAAGAAATATCGAGTCTTGATGTTGTACGTATGGAGAAGTGTATGCATGATTGAAAGTTTTGTGATTAGGTCCAACTCTTGGCTGACCTAATACATGATATGTGTTGTGAAGATTAAATATACATTGCAGATGTTTTTAGCATCTATTTTAGGTCTATGCCAACCTAAATTATAATTGCACGTTTGGTTTGAGTACGAAGAAGGTTCTGAATCATGTGTGAAGCCAACAAAGCTATTTTTATGAATTATTTTTGGTTACATCTAATTAGGCCAACCTAATTGATGTATGCGGATGTAATTGTATATATATGCAAGAAATTTTTGAGTTGTTGTATGGATGAGAAGGCATAAGTTGTAAATCAGGTGCGAGAGGTCTCATATGATGCGAACATGCAAATTTAGAGGTGTGAGATCAAAATAAGTGAAAAATTGTTGAGCGACTGCTAAGCAGAGTAGTACTTTGTATTCAAAGCTTCAAGGGAACTAAAATTCAAGACAAGGAAGGTGTATTCTTATCAGTTTACATTTTGGCTAAGAAACCATCTTTGTATTGTATCTAATTCTAGTTGTGAGCCTTATAAGGACAATGCGTCTTGGCAGTGAGCCCTTGTAATATACTATATCCAAATATAATATATTGTGAGATAATCCTCACCATGTTTTTTCCCTTTTTGGGGTTTCCACGTAAAAATATTGGTGTTCATGTGTTATGTGACTTTGTGGATGATTCATGCTTTCATTCTTTATTTCTGTTAATATTTTTTGGTGATTGGATAAGCTGTGTTCAAGAATTTAATAGAATATTGATTCAACCCCCTCTCAGTATTCTCAGTGTTCAACAATTGGTATCAGAGCCTAATTCCTTTTGAAAAGCCTAACAACTTGAGGAAGATCTTGTAGTTTGAACATATGGTTGACAAAAAGTGTCTTATTCCTTTAGAAGAAATTTTTGCAATTGAATATGAAGAAGATGACTGTATGTTTGACAAAGAAGAACTTAAGGCTGCTCTTGAAGATCTTGACATAGTTGAAATTGAGAACAAAATTCTGAAGGAAAGCCTAGGAGAAGCAAATGAATGCATCAAAAAGATGAGAGGAAAAATCAAGAAGTTCAGAGAAAGACATAGGGAAGTCAATACACAGTTGAAGCAAGCAAGTGAAGAAATCACCAGATTGAAAGTGCAAATGGAAGAAAAAGGAAGGACTGAGGAATGTCTGAATGCATTGGTACAAAGCAAGGCCAAAGAATGCTCAAGATTGTTGGCAAGAGACACTACACATGCTTTATGGTATTTTCATTGATGGCAACCCTTGTCAGCTAGTCGATCTGCATGTCGTAATTTACTCATACCGGTAGACAGATTGAAAATCAATGATTATTTGTTAAGTTTGAATAGAGCATCCGGTAATTTCATGTTCTTCGATTCATATGCATATTTTCTATTATTATTTTGTGTTGTGGATCTTAGGGAGTATTTTTCAATGCATAATATGTGTTATATGTAAATCTTGGTGCCTCGTATCAATTTGGGTGAAAGTTAGAAGGTCCGGTGAACTAATTTTCTATTCATCAGTGTATGAAGGCCGACTTGGTGAATATAGTGTGTCGCAAATATTTGAGGAGTTATTGTTTAAGTATTTTTGTGTTCGAATATTTTGGTTTGGGTCCTCACTATGTTGTGGCCGACTCTTGTGGATGCGCATTGAATATTATGGATGATTTGAGCCGACTATTTGTGAATATTTCTTATTTTCTTGAGGCTGACATGAAATGATTAAATTCTTAGTGGTAGAAATATATAAGTGGTCGATTATATCATTTTGGTGTGTGTTCGATGTGAGTTGATGTATGTTGCAAATGTTAGAAGGTTAGTAGAGAGATTATGCATAGTTTCACTTGTGCATTAAGGATTTTTGTGCGAATTGAAGCAAAACAGAGCAAAAGAGTAGAATTAGTCAGAAGGTCTAGAATTCAATTGTTGAGCCTAACCGGAACTGTAATCAGACATTCATAGATGCTAATTTATCAGTTCAAATATTTGGAAGTAATCCAAAATTTTGTAAGGCAACGAGCCTTTCATTTTTTGAGCAGTGAGCTCGAGGTAGTGTGCCTAAATGCAAACTTGCATTCTCATTTTGTAATCTTTTGTTTTGAGTATACTCAGAACAATATTGTGGATTGACCTCCACCATGGTTTTTCTCCTAACAATGTTTCCACATAAAAAAAATCCTTGTGTTATGGTGTTGTGGTTATTTGTCTTATGTGCATGCACTTTTATTTTAGTTGAATGTTATCAACAATTTAATGACCAAATTAATAAAGTTAAAAATTGCACAACACTGATTCACCCCCCCTCTCAGTGTTGCTTGATTCCAACAATTGGTATCAGAGCTCAATTCCTCAGAAGAAGCTTAGAAGCTTGGGGAAGATCTTGAAAAGTGTTTCAATGGATTCAAGCAATCTTCAACAACAACTTATGGTGGCCCTAGATGATCTTGATCATGCAAAATTTGAAGTCTAGGAATTACAAGAAAATTTCATGAATGTTGAGAGATTCATTGATTCACTGAAAGAAAAAATCAATAAGTCCAGAGAGAAGAGAAGGGAACTCTATGATCAGATCAAGTAGGAAGACAATAAATGCATTGTAGATGAATAGTTGAGTCAAGCCCTGAAAGATAAGACAAAATAATATGAAAAGTTTGCCAGGGATAATGTAGTTCTGAAGCATGAGACAAAATCTATTATGATGAGGATGACTAAGGAAATTGAAGACATGAATAAAAATGAAGAAAAGCTTTCCCAATCCCTAAAAGAGAAATCTAAAGAATGCAGTCAAATTACTAATGGATTCATTCAGTTGGAACTTGAGTTAGAACAATCCAAACATAATGAGGAAGAACTTGAAAAGCACATTATTGATCTCAGAGATGAACTTGCTACAACAAATGAATTCAAGGAGAAGTTCAAGATTAGCTCAGCCAAGCTTGATGAACTGATTAAAATTCAAAGGAATGATGGTGACAAGCAAGGCCTTGGATATGAAGAAGGATAAATTTCTAGATCCAGACAAAGGAAATCTGGACAAACGAGGTTTAGACAAGAAAATCAAATGAACAATGCTGGAAGGTATCTGGTAAGACAACCTAATGCTCAAAGGTTTAATGTTAATTGTTATGTTTGCAATAAATTTGGTCATATGGTGATCCAATGCAGAAGTAGAATGAATTCAAGTGGTCCATCATTCTCTCATCAGTGCTTTAATTGTAACAAGTATCTAGTCATAAGTCAAATGAATGCGAAAATGTGATGAACAAATTTTATAGAGATGTTAGATGTTATACATGCAAAATATTTGGCCATATTGCTAACCAGTGTAGATCAAGATAAAATCAATGGAACAACTGGTCTAGAGAAAGAAATGTGGTGTGCTACAATTGCAACAAGACTAGTCATATTGCTAGATTTTGTAGAAGAGGTCCGGTAAATCAAAGAAGAAACATGCAAAAGGATGAAAAAGGAAAAGGGAAAGTCACTATAGATTAGATCATTAAGCAGATGAAGAAGACATGGGTGAAGAAGAGTCCCTCTGTTGTAGGAAATGAGCCAGCACCAGAATCAACTTCTGGTAATTCCTCTAGGAATTAGGTTAAGGCCTCTGGCCTAGGGCGAACTATTGAGAAAATATTTCAAACCCCCTGTAGGAAATTGACACCGGGATGTGGATGAGTTTAGTGATTGTATTGTTTATCTACAAATTCTATTGAACAATTGAAGAGAGTATTTATGTAGAATTGAAGGTCTGCAGAAGAGTTATCTTTTACAAAGTATGGAAATAGGGTATCCAGATGAGTTAGGGAAAAAGCATTTATTGTGTCAAAAAGGTTAGGTGTACGAATGATAAAAGGTTATCTCTATCCTTCATTTGTCACTTTGAATTTTGAGAAAAAAGTTTGAATAAATCTAAAGCGAACTTTGGCAGAATTTGGCGAGAATTCAAGTGTGAAGGCGATTCAAAGTTCAAACCCTAATCTGACAAAAAGGTATTTTTTGGGAAAACTTATAAACCTGTGAATTTGTGAAAATGGCTACTCCATTGGTAGTTGAAGTCAAGGATAAACCCTGCTCGAAGTTCAAGTGGCATTGATAGGGTAGGGTTGGATGGAACACTCACTGTCCCATGCTCCGGGTCTCACCTTGGCAAACCCTTTGGTGTCACTCTCCACCTTCTTAACCTATAGGCCCTAATGCTTGTTAGGCACCCCTGGTTCTCCTAGCCAACCCTACTATCATCTCCATTTTCCTGACCAAGCCAATCTTGGTGCTCTCTCTGCCATTCCCTCCTTAGCCCTTAATCTTCCTAAAGGCTAACTAAACCTCCAAGCTTCACTAAATTGATGATGGGGTGTGTGATGACTTCCACGGCCTCAAATCCATCCCTCTAGGGTTCTTGATCATCCACCAATCTCCAATTCTCCATCGCTCACACCAAACCCTATTCTAGGGTTTAAGAAGGGCTACTAGCCCTTGAGCCCCAATTAGGTCTTCTAACCTGAGAAAATAGGCTTAAACTCCAAACTTCCTAAAAAAAATCACAATCTTCCAAAAGGGACCTTGGTTCATTTTCCTACCTCTCCAAGATTTTTGAGGTTATAGGCCTTCACTGGCCGTACATAGGCGTAACCCTCTTTTTGTAGGAATTAGGGCTTTTTAGGCCATTGCTTGGCCACATAGTGATCTGTCTACTTCTTTCAACCACCAAATGGACTGGTGGAGTCTCTTCTTTCCTACCAAAACTTTGTAAGGCCTCCTACATCCACCACACACCTTGGGTTGCTAGGGAATTGACACCCCTACAACATTAATGCTTGGTTTTCACTGTCTTTCCTAACCGAGCACAATCAAGCTCACCTAGGAAAAGACTTTCACCATGCTTCTTGAAATCCTACAGACTTCTACCTCTAATCTATATATAGAAATGGGGCCTAGCCACATTTCCCACAAACCCATACTCTAAGTACGATGGAAATGTAAACTAAAACCCCATTTTTTCCACAGTTTACTAGTCAAAACTGCAAATTAAGAAAGAACACAGTATTTATAAGAAAACTTGGAAACGAGTAACCTGTTATCTACTGTTCCAAACAATGCTTCAAAGATAAATTTACTACATTCTAAACCATACAAAACACCTTGATCAATCCATTAATCTACTAAATCAGAAACAAGAAAAACAAACAGGAAATGCACACTCAATGACTCTGTTTTCTTGTTTTCCAAATTGATTACAAGCTCCAATGATTCTAACATCTAATCCAAATCAAAATCAACCTTATAAAGGTTCATCCCAAATGGTTACTTCATCTCTTGGTCAGATATAACCACCACATTAGGCCAAAATTTCATAAATGCAACATTTTGGGCTTTATTTCTAACACCTAATGAAACCTAATGGAAACAAGTTGTGAAACTCATCCAATCTACCTTGAACTATTGATCAACCTTCCTCCTAACTTGTTCTAACACCTCTAACACAAAAATAAATGGTCAAAATGACCTTAAAGTATTAAATTCTCAAGATTTCATGCTAGGCTTCCAAATTTGCCAAGTGCCGCCTAATGTAGCCTAGGTGCTCCTGCACCATTCTCCCCCTCTCAGCCCAAACACTAAGGAAAAGAAGGAGAGGGAAAGGAAAAGTCAATACCAAACTTCTTGAACTGATATTCTTGTACCCATGTGGCTTATGATTCATGCTTGTTCTTCCACTTGATAAGGTGCTCCATGTACACTTTGTGCCTTGTAGACTTTTGTACTCTTGACTCCAAGATCTTCTCTGCCTGAGGCTTGTATTGATTAGGTAAGGATAGATTATTGATGTCCTTAAAGATCTCTTTATTGTTCTGATCCACATCATTGACTGATCCCTTGTACTTGATCAAATCAGCTATATTGAAAACTGGTGAGATTCCTAGATCGGTAGGTAGCTCCACCTTGTATGCATTCTTTCCATACTTGGCCAATACCTTGCATGGACCCACTCTCTTCATCTGCAACTTGGTTGACATTCCCTTCTGCAACTTGGACTTGTTAAGGTGGACCATGACATAGTCTCCTACTGCAAATTGCACATCCTTCCTTGACAAATCTACCTTCTCCTTCAACTTTTGTGTAGCCTCAGTGACTGTCCTCTTTACCTGCTCCTGAATCTCTTTCATGGTCTGACTGAAGTCTTTTGCATGTCCAATTATATGTTCCATAGCTTCAAGATCTCTGAGCTCACATATGCCTCTTGGGTGCATTCCATACACAATCTCAAAAGGACTCTTCCCTGTGGTCCAGTTCACACTATCATTGTAACATACTCAATTTGTGAGATAACCATATACCATGTCTATCCATACTCCTTAGTTAGGAACCTTAGAAGATTACCTAGCACCCTGTTAACCACCTCTATTTGACCATCGGTCCGAGGATGGTAAACTGATCCAAATGACAGGTTGGTACCCAATCTACTCCATAGAGTCTTCCAAAAGTGACTCATGAACTTCACATCTCTATCTGAAACAATGCTTAAAGGTAGTCCATGGATCCTTACCACTTGAAGAAAAGATGAGCTATGTAGCTAGCATCATGAGTAGTTTTGCAAGGGATAAAATGAATCATTTTGCTAAATCTGTCCACTACTACATAGACACTGTCAAAACCAGTCTTGGTCTTAGGAAGGCCTACCACAAAATCCATGCTTACACACTCCCATGGTCTATTAGGAATGGGTAGGGGTTGATATAGACCAACATTGCTAGCTCCTCCCTTAGCTTTCATACACACAACACATTGTTCCACATACTTTCTAACATCTCTTGCCAACTTAGGCCAGTAATAGAATCTTTGCACTAGTTCTAAAGTCTTGTTGATGCCAAAATGTCCACTAAGACTGCCATTATGCTTTTCCTAAATCATATTTTGCCTCATTGACCCTCTTGGAACACATAACTGATTTCCTTTAAACAATAACCCACTTTGCAAAGTATACTCAGAATATTGGCTATGAAAATGATTCTCAAAATCTAAACATACCTTGTAGGCATCTGAAAAGTCTTCATCTTCCCCATAGAGATATTTGAAACTATCAATCCCTATGCTCTTCACTTGTATCTCCTGCACTGTCAACAACCTCATGCTTAATGCATCTGCTACTTTGTTTAGCTGTCCCTTCTTGTGCTTGATGGTGAAAGTAAAATCTTGGATGCATTCCATCCATTTCAATTGCCTATTACTCAACTTCTCTTGAGTGTTGATAAAACTAAGTGCCTGATTGTCAGTAAAGACTACAAACTCCTTGGGTAGAAGGTAATGCCTCCATTTCCTAAGTGACTAAACCAAGGCATAAATTTCTAAGTCATAGGTTGAATACTTCTTCTTTGCTTCATTGAGATTCTCACTAAAGAAGGCTATAGGTCTTCCCTCTTGACTTAGCACTCCTCCTACTGCCACTCCACTTGCATCACATTCAACAGTGAACAATTTGTCAAAACTAGGTAATAAGAGAATAGGTTGAGTTTCCACCTCTTGTTTCAGTTTCTCAAACCCTTTCTCAGCTTCTTGAGTCCACACAAACTTAGTTTTTAAACCACCCTTGATTGTGTCTAGAACTAGTGCACATATGCCACTAAAGTTCCTTATGAATTTCCTATAAAATTGAGCCAATCCATGAAAACTTCTTACCTCTGTCCCTGTGGTTGGTGTAGGCTAGTTTAGAATGGCTTCCACCTTGCTTGGATCCATCTTCAATGATCCTTTGGACACTACAAAACCCAAATATACTAGCTCTTGTTTAAAGAACTCACATTTCTCTAGATTTATTGCCAACTTCTCCTCTTGCAACCTTCTAAGAACCAATTCCACATGTTTTAAATGCTCTTCTGCTATCTTGCTGAATATGAGGATGTCATCAAGGTATACCACCACAAATATCCCTGTAAAGTCTTTAAGTAATTCATTCATGAGCCTCATGAATTTGCTAGGGGCATTGGAGAGACCAAATGGCATCACTCTCCATTCATATAACCCATCATTTTTCTTAAATACTGTTTTCCACTCATCACCATCCTTAATTCTGATTTGATGGTATCCACTCTTGAGATCCAACTTTGTGTAGTATTGAGCTCCTCCAAGAAAATCCATTAAGTCTTCAATTCTAGGAATAGGGAACCTATACCTAATGGTGATCCTATTTATTGCTCTAGAATTAGTGCATAACCTCCATTTACCTCCCTTCTTGGTTGCTAAGACCACTGGTACTGCACATGGCCTGATGCTCTTTTGAATCAATCCTTAATCCATCAACTATTGCACTTGTCTAGCTACCTCTAGATTCTGATCTTGTGTAAGTTTATAAGCTACTTTGTTAGGCAATGAGGCTCCAGGTATGAAGTCAATTTGATGACTTATGGCTCTCTTTGGTGGTAGAGTTGTAGGTACACCATCACTTACAATGTCCTTGAACTGATCCAACAACTTTAGGACTACTCCGGGTATGACTGTCTTTTCAACCTTGTCTTCTTATTTAGGTTGTAACATAACCACATATCCTTCACCCCCTTGATGTAGGTTGTTAAGGAAATCCTTCCCACTACTCAACATGACACTTGGTGTCTTTGACTATCCCTCTTCTTCTTCTAACAGTGACCACAACTTGAAAGTCTTCCCATCCTAGTTGAGATGGTGTTCTCTTTCCCATCATATATGACACCTTTGTCATATTGCCATGGTTTTCCCAATAGTAGATGGCAGGCATCCATGGGTAACACATCACAAACTAACTTTTCCTTTTACCCTCCAATGGAAAACTCCACCGTTACTTGCTCATTCACTAGAACACTCTGCCCTTTGTTTAGCCATATGACCTTGTAGGGGTTAGTGTGGGGTATCTTCTCCAATTTCAGTTTCATTACTACCTCCTCTGAGATAATATTATCTGTTGAACATGAATCTACTATGACCTTGCATACTTTACCAAGTATCTTGCACCTTACTCTAAATAGATCTCTTCTCTATTTTGGTTCTTCCTTGACCGGTTGTCTGATCAAAACTCTACTGAACATCAAATTATCTCCTACCTCAGATTCAATATGACTGACCTTAGATGACTTAGGACTCATGGTGTCCTCTTGTGCATAAGCCACTCTCTTCTCATTGCTTGATGAAGATGCTTTCTCCGGGCATCTATAAGCAGGATGACCTACTTGTCCACAATGGTAGCATTTCATGTTTGCAAAGTATGAATTGCTCCTGCCTACTCCTCTTCCTCTATTTGAACCTCCTTGAGGTCCTCTACCTCTGTTATATCCTCATCTAGAAGATGTTTCTCCTCCATGCTTTGTGAGTTTAGACTCTCCTTGGTTTCTTTGGTCATTGCCTCTACCTTGGTAGCCACCTCACTGTCCTCTTTGATCTCTTTGATCTCTGCCTTTGCCTCTACCCTTAGAAGCCTGGTCTTGTTTCCTCTTGCTTCTTTCCTCAATCTTTATGGCCAAGTGATAGCATTGGTATACTGTCTTGGGACTTAGAAGAGCCATCTCCTCTTGAATGTTCCATTTCAAGCCATTAAGGGATCTAGCCACCTTGAGACTCTCATCCTCTATCACATTAGACCTCATGCAAAGTTTTTGAAACTCCTTAGTGTAAGTGTTTACATATTGGTCTCTTTTCCTTAGGCTTTGTCTCTTCTTGTGTAACTGAATCTCATAATCATCAGGCATGTATGCCTCTCTCACTTTGGAAAACATTCCTTTCCAAGTTGAAAAAGGCTACTTTCCTTCCTTTTCCCTCTCTGTCTGAATGAATTTCCACCATGTCAAAGCAGAACCTCTTAGTCTTGATTTGGCCACCTTTATCTTCTATGCTTCAGTGACTCCATCACATTCAAAATGGTTTTCCATTCCCTCTATCCAATCCATGACTAGATCAACTTCCATTTTTCCACTAAAAAGTGGTATGCCCTCAAGTGCTTTTCCACTCAAAGCCTTCAATCCATTCAAGAAAGGCTCTTCTTTCAGAATAGGGTTAGGTTTAGGGGTCTTGTCTTCCTCTGCAACCTCTTCTTCCTTTGGTATCCTTCTTTCAAATTGCGCACTCGTCACTGCTTGCTCAAGTTGGGATATTCTTTCCCTCCATAGCTTATTGTCTTCCTCCTGCTCTTCAACCATCTTGGCCAACTCTGCATTTGTCACCATGATGGAGGAATCACTAGACTCAACCTCAGACATACAAGATTCTTCCCAAATCTTTTACTTGCTCTGATACCAATCTGATAGGGTAGGGTTGGATGGAACACTCACTATCCCATGCTCTGGGTCTCAACTTGGCAAACCCTTTGGTGTCACTTTTCACTTTCTTAACCTATAGGCCCTAATGCTTGTTAGGAACCCCTGGTTCTCTTGGCCAACCCTACTATCAGCTCCATTTTCCTAACCAAGCCAATCTTGGCGCTCTCTCTGCCATTCCCTCCTTAGCCCTTAATCTTCCTAAAGGCTAACTAGACCTCCAAGCTTCACTAACTTGATGTAGGGGTGTGTGATGACTTCCATGGCATCAAATCCATCCCTCTAGGGTTCCTGATCATCCACCAATCTCCAATTCTCGATTGCTCACACCAAACCCTATTCTAGGGTTCAAGAAGGGCTACTAGCCCTTGAGCCCCAATTAGGTCTCCTAACCCGAGAAAATAGGCTTAAACTCCAAACTTCCTAAAAAACATCACAATCTTCCAAAAGGGACCCTGGTTCATTTTCCTACCTCTCCAAGATTTTTGAGGTTATACGCCTTCACTAGCTGTACACAGGCGTAACCCTCTTTTTGTAGGAATTAGGGCTTTTTAGGCCATTTCCTGGCCACACAGTGATCTGTCTGCTTCTTTCAACCACCAAATGGACTAGTGGAGTCTCTTCTTTCCTGCCAAAACTTTGTAAGGCCTCTTGCATCCACCACACACCTTGGGTTGCCAGGGAATTGACACCCCTACAACTTTAATGCTTGGTTTTCACTATCTTTCCTAACCGGGCACAGTCAAGCTCGCCTAGGAAAAGACTTTCATCATGCTTCTTGGACTCCTACAAACTTCTACCTCTAATGTATATATAGACATAGGGCCTAGCCACATTTCCCACAAACCCATACTCTAAGTACGGTGGAAATGTAAACTAAAACCCCATTTTTTCCACAGTTTACTAGTCAAAACTGCAAATTAAGAAATAAAACAATATTTACAAGAAAACTTGGAAACAAGTAACTTGTTATCTACTATTCCAAAAAATGCTTCAAAGACAAATTCAATACATGATAAACCATACAAAACACCTTGATCAATCCATTAATCTACTAAATCAGAAACAAGAAAAATAAATAGGAAATGCACAATCAATGACTCTGTTTTCTTGTTTTCCAAACTGATTACAAACTCCAATGATTCTAACGTCTACTCCAAATCAAAATCCACCTTATAAAGGTTCATCCCAAATGGTTACTTTATCTCTTGGTTGGATATAACCAGCACATTAGGCCAAAATTTCATAAATGCAACATTTTGGGCTTTATTTCTAACACCTAATGAAACCTAATGGAAACAAGTTGTGAAACTCATCCAATCTACCTTGAACTACTGACAAACCTTCCTCCTAACTTGTTCTAACACATCTAACACAAAACTAAATGGTCAACATGACCTTAAAGTATTAAATTCTCAAGATTTCATGCTAGGCTTCCAAATTTGCCTAGTGCCACCTAATGTAACCTAGGTGCTCCTGCACCAGGCATCGTTTCAAGTCTATCGAGACTGAGTCCTTAGGTGCATTTTCATCTATCCCGTACAGTGTTTTGCATATTGAAGAAATTAGGGCTTATATTCATGCTAATATCGAGGAGTTAGGAAGCTCAAAATTGCTGAATTTTTATTCCAAACACATTGTTGGAGAGGATTTCTATGTTAGGCCCAAATTCAAAACCCTAGAGGAGAAGAAATTCACGCAGATTGTGAAATTCCCCATATTTGATAAAAACAAATGGGTTTGGTACATCTTGAGTCGAGTTCATGCTGAATTCATGTGGTTGAATCAACCCTTCAAGATTAAAAAAGAGGCTATAAGTGCTGTTACAGGTTTAAATTCCTCTGATGGATTGCTGATTTTGAAGTCTATGAAAAATCAAAGTCACTAATGCAACTGGTTCTATATTTGATCTAGAAGAGTGATGACAATTGATAACATCATTGATGTGGGTGTGAAGTTTTCCTCGATGGTCATTGGTTATAAGATATATCACTCCAATTAAGAAAATTTGTATTTGGTACTACCATATATGTAGCATATTAGATGGTAAAGGAGAATGTAGGGTATGATTTATGTGAATTGCTTCGAAGTTAGCTTATGGAAAATCTTGGTAAGATTAAGAAAGATAAGAAGAATTCCTTTAAATATGGTAATCTGTTGCTAAGTTTGTTCTTTTATTTCATGGATGAACTTCTGGGAGTTGGGAAAGTGCATTGGAAAAGTGATAAGCCTGTTGCTCTTCAGATAGAGACATGTTATTCAGCCTTGGTGATTTGCAAGCCAGGAAAACTGCAATATGGGGATATCTCAAAAAATTTCAGAATATAATGCAAGCAAGGGAAAGAATTCCCACTTCTATTGTGGAGAAGTATAAGGATATAATCTATTTTATGGTGGACATTGATTAGTGCTTGATGGAATCGACAAAATCTAGAACCGTCTGGATTATGCCAATGGGTTATGAAGTTGAGGAGAGAATCTTGGAGCTATATGCACAACATCTGTTGAGTAAGCCTTTCAATCCATCTGAAGAAAGGTTTGGAACATATGTAGAGAAAAATATGCAAGTCCATGAGCAATTGAAGAAACCAATGATAGTCCAGAGAGTGAGGAAAGAAGTGGAAGTCTTTGCAGAGAGCATGGGAGAAGCCAAAAGGAAAAGAGAACAAGCTGGAAGCGAAAAAGGAAAGGATCTTGCTAAAACTAAATTTTCCTAGAGTTTGGAAACATCCTCTGCTCAAACTAGATCAACAAGGAGCTTAGCACCCCTATTCGGTCATGCAAAGAAGTCAACCCCTGCAAAAGCTCAAGCTAAGGCATCTAGTAAAAGGAAGAAGGATAAGAGCACAAGAGTGTATACAATTATTTCAGATGATGAAGAGACAAAATCTGATGAAGTTAGAGAAATAAAGCATATGAGCACCCCTGTAGCAACACTAGTCAAGCCCTTCTATGAAGAGGAGAAATCAAAGAAGAAGATGAAGCCTGACAAACCAGGTATGTCCGTAGAGTAATTTGAAAGAGGTATAATCAAGGATAGAAATATTAAGCCCATATGTGAAGTGTATGGTACCTTTGATACTGTTTGTCAAAGAGTCCTTGAAGAGGCTACGATAAAATATTTGAACAATTTCAATATGACTCTTGTTGAGATAATGACACAGTTGCCTAAGGAATTGTATGAAATTTTGGAGATGAGGAGAGTTAATGCTAGAACTGAAGAGGAGCAACTGAGAGAATGAATTCTTGCAAATCTAAGTCCAGTAATGTCTAGTGAAGAAATGAAGTCAATCCTAAAAGAAGCAAAAAGAGAGTTCAAAAGCAAAACAACAATAAACAAGCTTATGTTGGGTAAGACTGAAGAAGTAGAAAAGAAACTAAAAGCATTATGAAGAAAGTTCTATTAAAGAACATAATTGGTGTTATTTTTGAAGAAGAGCATGTGGAAGATATTTCATTTGGTTTGGTAAATGAAGAGGTTACAATTGAGGACACTTAGATTCCTCCTGATGTGCATGATATAGAAGTACCTATGGAGACGGAAGCTCCTAAAATTGTGTCGGTTGAAGAAAAGGAGATATAAGTTGAAGAAGTTGAAGCTCCAATTGACAAGAAAAAATATGTGGCTGTGGAAATAGTAGTTGAGGAAAAGAAGGTTGTAGTTAAAGAAATTACAGTAGAAGCAAGAGACATTACAGAGGTAGTGAAGAAGTTTCTAGAAGAGAAAAAGGAAGAATTTGATCTTGAGTTGGGAGATGCTCCTATTCATTTGTGTACTTTGTCCCCAATTCAGAAAATGAAAGTCACATCATTTGCACAAGCTAAGGCTAGGGAAGAAATTTTGAAGTCTCACATTGAGGACAATGAGTTATTGAACCTAGAATCTAGCATTTTGGAGATGATCATGCCTACTTATGTTAAGGATCCATCTGGTTCTTCCTCCGCTGAGCTAAAGAAGCTTATAAATTTGGTAAGTACTCATTTTGAGTCACTTGAGAAGTCAACTTTGGTCAAAGTTAAGAAGGAATTTTATGCTAGACAAATTAGTAGGTTGAAAGGAATGACAACTAATGACAAATATTTGTTAGCTACCTGTGTGAAAAATGTTCAAAGTGCATTGTCAAAAGGTGGAAGGATTTATAAGTCGTGTTTGTTTTTGTCAAAACTTACTGAGGAAAATGAGAAGAAGGTTAAGGATCTTGAGACAAAGTTAGTTGCTATTTTTGATACTTTTGATCCTTTAACTATTTTTGTTGGAGAGCAAGAAGGTCAAATTATATCCTTGACAAAATAAAGAGCTTGAAGCATGATAATGACAGAGTTGTGGAAAGAGTTGGTGAACTTAGAGGCCTAATTGGTCAAAGATGGAGACCACATTGAATGCTTTGAAGGAATCACAAGATGCCATGGTGGTCAGTGATCGAATGAATCTTGAATTAGCTGAGATGAAATCTTATTTACTATGTGGTCACATAACTATTCTGGAAAGTCTCAAGAAGTGTTGGGACACAAGCCTGAACCTGTTAAAGACAAATTTTGTAGATATCTTCAAGTTTGTGTAAGTTGTTTGAAACAAAGTTTGTACATATGTAGTTTGAAGTTTTTTGTTTATAGAAGTTTTGTATGTGCATTCCCCATATTTTCCATTGATGTCAAAGGGGGAGAATAGAACAGTGAAAAATGTATATTCATCTAAGGGGAAGTTGTAGAACTTTGAGTTGTGGATGAAGATCTTTTTGGAGTTTTGGCTGGTAGTGCATTTTTGTTTGTACTGATTCGACACTTAGTCATTTTTCACTAAGTGTTGCCATCAATTCCAAAGCAGGAGATTGTTCGAAAGAGATACTGCACATGCTTTATGGTGTTGTCATTGATGTAAACCCTTGTCAACTAGTCGATCTGCACATTGTAATTTACTCATATTGGTAGACAAATTGAAAATTAGTGATTATCTGTTAAGTTTGAATAGAGCATTTGGTAATTTTTTGTTCTTCGATTGATATGCAGATTTTTTGTTATTATTTTGTGTTGTGGATCTCAAGAGTATTGTTCGATGCATAATATGTGTTATCTGTAAATCTTGGTGACTCGTATCAATTTGGGTGAAAGTTAGAAGGTGCAGTGAACTAATTTTCTGTTCATCAATGTATGAAGGACGACTTAGTGAATATAGTGTGTTGCGGATATTTGAGGAGTTATTGTTTAAGTATTTTGGTTTGGGTCCTCACTATGTTGTGGCTGACTCTTGTGGATGCACATTGAATATTATGGATGATTTGAGCTGACTGCTTGTGAATATTTCTTATTTTGTTGAGGCTGACATGAAATGATTAAATTATTGGTGGCAGATATATATAAGTGGTCGATTATGTCATTTTGGTGTGTGTTCGATGTGAGTTGATGTATGTTGCGAATGTTAGAAGGTCAGTAAAGTGATTATGCATAGTTTCACTTGTGCATTAAGGATTTTTGTGCGAATTGAAGCATAATAGAGAAAAATAGTAGAATTAGTCAGAAGGTCCAGAATTTGATTGTTGAGCCTAATCAGAACTGTAATCAGGCATTTGTAGATACTACTTTATTAGTTCAAATATTTAGAAGTATTCCAAACTTTTGTAAGGCAACGAGCCTTTCAATTTTTGAGTAGTGAGATCTAGGAAGTGCGCCTGAATGCAAGTGCATTCTCATTTTGTAATATTTTATTTTGAGTATACTCAGAACAATATTGTGGATTGACCTCCATTGTGGTTTTGTCCCCTAATAGGGTTTCCATGTAAAAGTCCTTGTGTTATGGTCTTGTGGTTATTTGTCTTATGTGCATGCATTTTTATTTGGTTGAATACTATCAACACTTTAATGATTAGATTAATAAAGTTAAAAATTGCACAACATTGATTTACCCCCCTCTTAGTGTTGCTTGATTCTAACAAAGACTTGAATAAGAAGTGGTAAATCTTAGATCAGATTTGGAAAAGGAAAGAATACATGAGGATAAATTAGAAATAAGTACTACAATACTTGATGAATTGATTGCAATACAGAAACCCTCTAAGTACAAAGGTGGTTTGGGAATTGAAGTAGGAAAAAGTTCAAAGGTAAATCAAACATCTAACAAGGTTGAAAATCAAAAGAAGATTCAATGCAATAAGAAACAATTCAAAAATCAAAGAAGAAATGCTAGAAGACCTATCAAACAACCAAATGCTCAAAGGTACCCATCTTTCAATGGTATTTCTTTTCATGCAATAAATTTGGACATAAAGAAATAGAATGTAAGAGTAGAATGAATCAGAATGTTGGATCCTTCTCCAGACAAAAATTTGCATGCAAGAAATTTGGACATAGAAGTACTGAGTTTAGAAGTCAGATGATGAATATATGTAATATTGAGAGAATTTTTCAATATTTCAATGGATACTATTATACATGCAATGTATTTAGACATAAGGTTAAGCAGTGCAGATCAAGAATAGAAGTCAGTTTGGTCAGAAAATGTTGTATGCTACTTTTGCAACAAGCCTGGACATATTTCAAGAGTCTGCAAAAGCAAAACTAGAAGATAGTCTAATCTGACAAAGATGAATGAACCTGTGAAGGAACTTTATTCTTCTGAAGTTAATAAGGAAATGGAAAAGATATGGAGAAAGAAAGAGGAGTTTGAGAACAAAGATGAATTAGGAACTTCAAATGCATCTACATGCCTTCCCTTGGTGTAGATAATTCACTTGAAAATTAAACCAAGGCATGGGCATAGGGGGAGAAAACATAAAAAATTATAATAGGCCCCTAGAAATATGAGGTGTCAAGACACAACATGAAGATATATCATGAAAGATGAATTTTTGAAGCTATCAAAGAAAGTTGCTGAAGAAAATATTGCAATGCGGAAATTTCAAAAGCATGGAAAGATGTTTGTATACACAATTCTAGGAGCATCAAATTTTTGGTATGAATCATTTATTACAGGGGTTAGGTCAAATTAGAGAGTTAAATACATTTGTGCGAAGGGTAAGTGCACCAAGATGGTCGCACTTTTGTGGCCAAACAAGAAAAAAACAAGCCATAATGCGTTCGTGTTATAACGCGTTCGCGTGCGTTATGTCTTTTTAAAAGAAAAAAAAATGAATCCAAATATCATTTCTCATTTCTTTTTTTTTGTGTTTTAGCTCCACCCGCGACCAAAAACCCTGTTATATGCGCGCGGATTCTTGGAGAGGCGATTTCTTCAAAATTCATCAACGACAATTGAATTTCTTCACAAATATGGTGCCACGACGATGAAGAGATGCAAGAGGTAAGTATTGTTCGGTATTTGTTTTGAATTTGTTAGTTTTAAATTAATTTTGTTTGTTTTAGTTTAGAATGAATGTTTTTTTTAATTTGTAGGAAATCCTCAACAAGAGGAGGAAAATCCTCAACCAAATCAGCCTCAACAAAATCAGCCTCAACAACAAAATCAACCTCCCCCACCATTCTCTCAATACCCTCCTGACACTCAAGAAAATTTGAGGAGTGAAATTGAAAACAATAGAAAAGAAGTTGAGGATCTTATTAGTAGGTTGAGTGATCAAAATTCTTCAACCACAGAAAGAATACATCTAGCAGATTCATTGAAGGATTTGTTAAGAAATGTAAATGCAATTACCCAACAAATATCTGGATGGAAAAATAGGAGGCAAACATCGAGGACATATTATACAGACAAATTATCATATAAACAAGTAAAATATTTAAAGATTACTAAAGGCGATTTGTGCTCTCTATTCACTGACCCTAGAATAAATCAAAATCTCACCCTCAATGCAAAGAGGTTTCCTATTCATTGGTGCCACCACCAAGAGATTAGGAATCATTTTTATGATAGATGGTATATGGTCTTTGATTACCCACCGTGCAATAACTGTGAAGTCCCCCAATATTTTCTTAGGAAATTATACTGTGAATTTGTATTGAACCAAATCCTGAATTATTTTGATATGAGGGAGTTTCAGGGGAGAGGTGGGGGGTCAGCACAGGATAGGCTCGGTGCACAGCCGGATCCTACACGACAGGGGAGATGACCTCTCGCTAGGCTGCCTCATGAGCAGATTGCGATGCCTGCAGTTGCAAAGGAGAGTGCTAATGTAGAGACTTTGCAGGCGATCACATCCTTGACTCGGAGTGTCATCCACCACACTAGCCCCATTGTACAACGCAATCCAGTGGAGTCTTCAGGTGGTGGCCATGTGTGTCGATCTTGCGGAGCCACTTGTTCATATGACCCTACCGGCCCTTAGGAGGGTGCTACGTAGGATCCATATGCTTCTACGTAGCTTGATCTGTATGCATCTATGGGGATGGAGAGGGTGGCTAACATTCTACATGATGCATATGGTATTGATAGTCAGGTAAATTTCAACATGTTCATTGAATTTAGTTTATTAAATTTTGATTGTGAAATGCAAGATTAACTAATTTAGTTTTATTATTTTAATAAAATTGCAGGGTCACAGTGTTGACCCTGGGTACACCAGTCAATCTACTTTCTTTTGCAATACACCTATCAGTGGGGTATGCAAAATTAGTAAACAATTATAAATTTATTACATGTATTAATAGCATTGTTTTACGAATGGTATTTTAATATGTGATTTTGGATGTTGAACAGGGTGTTGTTGGAGGTTTCAAGGAAACACCTCCGAGTGCGAGTAGATTTGCTCAAACTTTCACTGAGGTAATATAGAATAAAGAGAACTTAAAGTTAATTCTAAGTTTAATCTAGATTTGTGTATATATAGTCATCAGTATATGGGTTCACTAGGTTATTATTTGAAATCTTTTAAGAATGGTCCTACCATGATTGTTTGTCTTAGAATTCCTACACTAGCAAGCTATATATAATAAAAATTTAACATGGAATTGACAAAGGTAGAGCTACATTCTACTCCATCCTATATAATTTTTTGTGATGTCAATGTAACCAAGAATAAGACTATGGATGTCCTACATGATGTCAATGTAACCAAAAATAAAACTTCTATCCTCGACCCTATCTATCAGCCAAGACTCCTTCAATATCTCCTAGATGCTTGGAGATGCTTAAGACTAGGTCAAAATACCCTATATTCTTTTCATTTGTTGCATAGCTCATCAAGTTTCCCTATATGTTCTCTAACTAATCATGATTGCATGGAAAGAAGTTATAAGTACTCATTAAACTCTCAACTATTGGAGCCTCCTCAAACTTTCCCATAGGACGTGGAAAATGCTTAGAAATGATTAAATTCTCTAATAGGGTGTGGGAGATCTTTTAGGAAAACATTTGACACTAATTTGATCCTTTGAATTCTTCTTCATTCTTATATATTCCTCAAATATACCTTGCAATACCCCTATCATACCTAAATTTACTACATTCATGTCCTTGTTAGCTAGCATGTAGGTGTATAGTATGGTCCATGAATTTTTATGTCTTCTTTTTTCATTTTTCTGTACAGTCCTCTTTTATCTCACTACTAGGTCCTCACATAAAAAGAAAAGAAAAACATTACTTATTTTTCTCATCTAAAGCCCCTAAGGTTTTAAACCCCTTAGATGCAAGGATTCAAAGCACATCAACCATGTGGTACAAATGACTAAATCCCAAAGATGATTTGTAGCGATGAAAGAGTTTGGAAAGGTAGAGAGAGCTACACTGGTGACTCAGGAGAAACTTCAGCTTTCAAAAACAAAGCCAATTAGGTTGGTAGACATGTGGATCAGGACAACATTTGGTGGAAGAGGAAGAAAGATGACTAGAACTCATGAGGCCCACCATACTAGATTTTGATATTCAACCATGAGAGTAGAAGAGAGAGATGATATCATGTATCAAAACATTAAGCATGCATTCTTCCAGCCAATGGATAAGGAGATGATTACTTTTCTTCATTTTCATTTGCATAACCATATCACGGCGTGGGAACCATGGAGACCAAGGATGTCCAGTTTTATGTGGAGGTAATGGATGTGGTCCAAACTTTAGGAGGGGCAAGAAGGTCAATGTATGATCTTGTTGAATGATAGAAGAGGGGTTGGTCAGACAAACCAGGGGCACCTAGTCATGAGTAGGGACTTGTAGGTTAGATTGGTGAAGCAAAGCACCAAGGAGGTCTTACAAGGAAAGGCCTAGAGTAGGTAAATACAAGGAAAGGATCCTGCTTGCTTGCTCCTCTTCCTCTATTTTAACCTCCTTGAGGTCCTCTACCCCTATTATATCCACCTCTTGTAAATGTTTCACCTCCATGCTCTGTGAGTTTTGACTCTCCTTGGTTTCTTTGGTCATTGCCTCTACCTTGGTAGCCACCATGCTGTCCTCTTTGATCTCTTTGATCTCTACCTTTGCCTCTGCCCTTAGAAATCTGATCTTTCTTCCTCTTACTCCTCTCTTCAATCTTTAATGCCAATTGATAACATTGGTGCACTGTTTTGGGGCTTAAGAGAACCATCTCCTCTTGAATGTTCCACTTCAAACCGTTGAGATACCTTGCCACCTTGATACTTTCATCCTTTGTGACATTGGACCTCATGCAAAGTCTTCGAAACTCCTTAGTATAAGAACTCACATCCTGATCTCTTTGCCTCAAACTCTGTCTCCTATTATGCAACTGAATTTCATAGTCTTCAGGTAGGTATGCTTCTTTCACCTTGGCAACCATTCCCTTCCAAGTAGAGATAGGCTGCTTGCCTTCCTTCTCCCTCTCTGTCTGAATCAATTTCCACCAAGTTAAGGCATAACCTCTTAGTCTTGATTTAGCCACCTTTACCTTCTGTGCTTCAGTGACTCCATCACACTCAAAATGGTTTTCCATTCCCTCTATCCAATCCATAACTAAATCAGCCTCAATCTTTCCACTAAACAGTGGTACTCCTTCAAGTGCTTTTCCACTCAAAGCCTCAATGCTTTCAAGAAGGGATCCTCCTTCAATATAGGGTCAGGTTCAGGGATTCTATCCTCCTCTGCAACCTCTTCTTCTTTTGCTATTCTTCCATCAAACTGCATAACATTCAGTGCTTGCTCAAGTTGGTCTAACTTCTCTCTCAATACCCTCTTGGCCAACTCGGCATTTGTCACCATGATGCTAGTCATAGACTCTTTCTCTGACATACAAGATCAATCCCAAATCTTTTGCTTGCTCTGATACCAATCTGATAGGGAGAGGGGTTGGAGGAATCAATCACTGATTCCTGCTCTAGGCCTTTCCTTGTAAGACCTCCTTGGTGCTTTTCTTCACCAATATAACCTATAGGTCCCTACTCATGACTAGGTGCCCCTGGTTTTTCTGACCAACCCCTCTTCTATCACAAACTCCAACCACCAAGTCCACCTTGGTTCATTGCCTAACTCTTCCTTAGCCTTTACACACTATACTAAAGACAAATCTTCCTCAACACTCCATCAACTCTTGCGAGGCATAGTGATAAGTCTTAAAGGATTCAAGCTATCCTCCAAAGGTGTTTTGAACAACCTCCAAGACTTCAACTTCCCATGGCTCTCACACCAATCCTTTAGCTAGGGTTTGAAAGGCTAGTAGCCCTTGAGCCCCTATTAGGTCTCCTTCACCTAAAAAATAGGTTAGAACTCACAAATCTCAAAAGGACTTCCCACTCTTTTTCCAAGGTTCTTGGTTCACATGGACAACACTCAAAGATTCTTGAGGTCTTAGCCTTCCACTGTCCGTACAAAGCTCAAACATGAAATGGAGCAAAAACTAGGGTTTTAAGCCTTCCCTTGATAGTTAGTAAACTTCCAATTTGTTTACACACTAAATGGACAAATGGAGCCTCCTCCTTCATGTAGTAACAAGGTAACACACCAACCTACCTCCTCCAAGAAGAAAATCCTCAATGGCTTAGCACCCCTGCAAGATTTGTGACCTGCACAACAAGTTTTTCCTAGCCGAACCTGCACTGGCTCACCTAGGGCATCACTTTGCTAGCAACTCCTGCACTCAAAAAAAACCTACCAACTAACATATGTACAAGCATGGTGTCTAGGAACTATTTCCAAAAGGTCGTATGGTTTGTACAGTGGAAAAGTGCTCTAGCACCCCATTTACTCAACACTGCCTGTTTCAGGCCAGCAAGCACAAAGAAACCAAAATATTTACAAAGAGACAAGAAAATGATTGAAAGAACTATCTAAAGGCTACAAAAAACTTGTAATGGATTTATTCTACATCCTATACACAACACAGAACCAGATTTAATCCATTAGAGCCTTCTTTCAAACCAAAAAATAGAAAATTTCACTCAAAAAACTATTTTCCTTCAATTTCCAACAAAACAATCCATACAAACGTACTTTAAACCTTGCACAAAGGTCGAGGAAACCTTTAAATATTCTTTCCCAATATTTATTTTTCCAATGGGCCCTTCTTGGCCGCTCAAACACAAAAGGAGCATGTTTTTGCAAAAAATGTCAATAATTGCAAAAACCTCCATTCCTAAACTTTGGACTAGAACCTTTTTGTTTCTCACCCATGGTCAACATGACCTTATTAGAAAACATCATTCCAACCACAAAAATGCCTGAAAGCATACATCTAAGTCATAAAATCATTCTATACTTCCACATTTTGCCTAGTGTGCTCTCTATTGCTTCCTAGGTGCTCTTGCACCAATGAAATTAAGAACAACAAGAGAGGAACATGAAAAGTAAAATCAATACATAGTTTCAAGGATTTGTCAAGCGAGTAAGAGAGCTATGGAAGCAACCTCATCTAAAATATTTTGAACTAGAGTTTTATATACCATTTAGAGAGCTTGGTTTTCATGGAGTTCCTTTCAAATCCTCTGCTTTTATTGTTCCTATGGTAAATTTTTTGGTAGAGTTGGTGGAATTACCTTTCTTAGTAATCATTATTAGTGAGATTGAGATTGTTAACCTTGAGAGAGTAGGACTTGGGAAAAAGGGATTTTATATGGCTATTGTTTTCAAATAATTAA
>VDFB02156934.1:0-12674 GCA_007258455.2 Sequoia sempervirens
TCCTCCTTGAGGTGTTTCAGCACCTCCTCCTTCAAGTGTTCGAATACCTACTCCTTCAGGTGTTGTGGAACTTATCAACAATGATGTATAGCTCACAACCTCATGTACATAAAAATGACAAGTACATATGAAACTACGAATCTATGTCAATGTATGCATAATCAATAAAAGATCTTATAAATTTTAATTCAATCAAATTTGAGTTCAATTACCTTTCCCTTATCCAACACTGTGCCTCCATAGTCTAGAGAGCATCACACCTCACTCGCACTAGGTGTTTGCTACAAGTAGAGAGTAAGATAAAAATATAAGTTAATATATAATTTCATTATTGACAATTCAAATGACAGGCAAATATACAGTAAAAAAATGTAAATGAGTGAGTGAGAAAATACATACTATGTGCGTGTCAAGGCCAAATGAAATGGCCCTAAGGGTGCTATTTGTCACTTGTGTGAGCTCCTCCTCAGACATTAACTGTTAAATAGACCATGTAAATAAATATTAGTACTTGATACTATCTCTTATTAATATTCATTTTGTAAAAAATGCAAGTTATGAATTTACACCTTAAATGTTACATGTGTAACTATTCCAATGTCCACCTCTCTAGCAAGAGAGGACTCTGTAGGGTGTGCTCACTCCCACGGTATTGTGATCTGCTATAATCTCCACATCTGTGGATGTCATAATCAGAAGTGTCTAATGGATGTTGATTTTGTACAATAGGACCCAAACATATTTGCTGTCACATATTGCAAATATTTGGCACACAAATATGTGGACCCGAGGAGGATGATGCAACAGCAATGGATCCATCGCCAAGATCACCAAACTGTGGCTGAGCTACCGAAGAAGCATGGGAAACCAAAATACCACTCAAAGAGTGAATGCTTTGAATGGTTGTGTGAGCATCCTCAAGTAATATTTGGATGTTGTACTAGAGGTGGGAGGAAGGGAGGGATGGGGAACATGTGAAGCCTAACTACTCTATTGCCCCAGCCTATCTGTATACCTCTACCAAGCATACAGGAAGGGTTTAATGTCAAAGTAATTGACATGATGCCTAACAAAAACTCAACATATAATTTTTTAATAAAGTAAAAAGGTACATCAAGATTATTGTTGGCTGGTTTATCAAAAACCATACACCAACAATCCCAAAAATTATCTACTATGCCCCTATGCGTGCACCATTTTATAGAAATTTTTGGCTTGTTAACATTAATTGGCAAACCAGTGCTGGGGTTAATAAATAAAGAGGCTATTTGGGCTTTTGTTATTTGGAAATCTTTCACATCATCATAAGACATTCCACATGCATAATATTTCCTCATGGTTTCTCACCACGAATGAGATGCATTATGTTGGGTGGAGAGGGTTTCTACATTTGTAATTATTCCTGTCAATATGGTTGACATATGGGATAATCAAGGGATTTTCTTATAAACATCACAAATTCCCCTCAATTGCTCCAATTTTTCATGAATTAAGTCTTCAATTGATGAGTACTTGAGGTGAGTGGAAGCATTTAGCATTTCTACATTTTGATTCTCATTTGGTGGATTTTCATTTTCAACTGGTGGAATTTGTGCATTTTCATTCTCAATAGCCATAATGCCTGATTAAAGTTAAAAAATAATTAATCTAAAATTAGACAATATAAACGAAACAATATTTTTAAATCAAAATCCATTAAAAACATTCATTTTTTTTATCAAAATCTATTTTGAACTCAGTTGTTTCATAAAAATTCAGTTAAAGGAAACCCTATTTTGAAAAAAAATCCACAAAAACATTCATTTTTTTTTATCAAAATCCATTCTCAATTCAATTTTTTCATAAAAAATCAATCAAAACCCTATTGTGAAAAATATCCACAAAAATATTCATTTTTTTAATCAAAATCTATTCTAAACTCATTTTTTTCACAAAAACTCAATCAAAAACCCTATTTTAAAAAAAAATCAACAAAAAACCATATGAAATTATTCAAATCTAAATCAAAATTGAATCAAATCAAATAAAAATAAAAAAACTTACCTTTCCAAATCGAATTTAGCCTATATCGGATATCCGTTACGCGAAGAATGGATGCACTGTGCCCCCGCGGGTTCTTCTCAGCCAAATGACTTCAAAAAAGCGACAAAATTTTTTAATATATGCTTTTTACAAATCGACTATCCGATTTGTAAAAATAGGTTTGGTGTTAGGTATGGTGACACCCGAGCCTAAAAAAAGTCAACATGCTCTTTTCGCATTTTTTCTGATCGATGAAAGACGTTTTTTTCCTCATTGCCACTTTTTGGCCCACCATTAACCCGCATATACCCTCAAAATCTTCTACCCTCTTTCCATATGGCACCCTGTTCTTTGTGCTTTTTGTTAGGTTTTTTTCTTTTTCTTTTCGCAAGTGCGTCCTAAGTTGAATTCTCCCTATGCTTCTCCTTCGCCTTCTTTCTATTTTTGAGTGTATCACTGGGATCATGCGCGAGTAGTGAAGTTTTGGGTATTTACATTCAAATTCTCTCAAGCTTCATTGTTCTTGACAGGGTCTTGCTCAAATTGTTCGAGTGGTGAAAATCACCGCTCAAACACCAACCTTCCATTGAGACTCAAATGACAAGGCGGTAAAAATCACCGCTGTTACACCCTGACCTTCCATTGTTACTCAAATGATGAGGTGGGGTTTTTAAACGCTTTTACACTAATGATGAACAAAATCCAAACTCCACATGTAGGAGCGGTGAAAATCACTGCTCCTACATGGAGTATTCTATCACCTAAATACTCAAGTGCTCTTTTTCCCTGCCCTTACACTCCAAAATTATTCAAGCTGGATAACATGTCAGCTGATTTTCAGCGCCTTGACACTTATTCTAAAAGAACTTCTCACTTATGCAGTGGCACTAATTTTCAGCGCCCCAACACTTTGAATGTTCAAAGTGCCCTGCACATGTAGGAGCGCTGGTTTTCAACGCTCCAACACAATTGGCAATTTTTCTTTCTAACACTCTGTAATCACTCCATTTTCACTCTAAACTCTGTTTCTTTGCTCTCGCTCCGTTTTCCATACCAAATTGATTGTTTTGCGCTTGCTCCACATTGATTGCTTGCCTCACACTTCCCAATGTTTCAGTTTCACCTAACATCTATTGATTCACCATCCTTGCAATTTCTTTCCAGATCTCAAGTGATCCCGAAAGTAATATCCTTTGATCCTGATTCTTCTAGATGACAACAAAGAAGCATGCATCATCTTCAGAGAAAGAGGGCAAGATGAAATATAAATACCAAGGTGTCATTCCGCCTACAGTGGTGATCTTGAAGGTGGAAAAAATAAAGGACACTGAGGTTGGTCACCAAGACCTTGAAGACTTTGTTAAAAGAACTGAACAAAATCCCTTGGAAGACAATTTGAGAGCCACTATCCACAAAAATTTGCATCTGGTGTCCACATTCTCGATATCTACTCATCACACATAGTTCGTTCTCTAGGTTGCATCCCACTACATTCGAGAGAGTAGAAGTGTAATAGATTCCTCTGGACAAGTGATGATGAGGCTAGACCTTGAATTCTATGACATTATTTTTAGAGTTCCACATATGGAAAAATACACTGAGATTTCAATGCAACAAGTGCAGGAGGTTTATGATGTAGTTCCAACAAAGCTAAAAATTTGATTAACAACCAATGGTTGAAAATACCTAGGCCTACTATCTCAAAATGGCCAAAGGGGCTTCCTAGGAGTGACTTCAAAGAAGATGTCAGGGACATGATTACTCTCCTAAGTAGGGTTAAAGGATTGCCTGAATCATCTCATTTTTAGGAGTGGATGTATGAATACATTCAACTCATAATAAGATATAAAGCTCATATTGATTGGGGAACACAAATCAGTGACAAAATTCACGAGCAACTGATAAATGTTCCAACCACTTTGAAGTTCTATATGACTTCTTATTTGGTGTATGTTGCAGTTGTGATGAGGCAATTCCCAGGGTTATCTACAAGGGGGAGCCGACAATCCATACCTGTGTATAAGTATATTTACTAGTTGGAGCTGAAGGAAAGCCTTCATCATTTCAGGAGGGTCACAAATGCCTTCTTTGCACCTCTTCTTTTCAGTTTTGACCCAACTCTCTGTATAAGAGAAAATTTGCACCCTATGTGCTATTCCCCTTTTTTCCTTTGTCCACCTTAGAAAACCACGTTCGGAGGCTTAATTCCACCTAAGCCTGTTGCTTGCATCACACTTGGCACTTGTTTTGAGAGTCGGTGGAGGCGTTTCTTTTGGGGACGCCCACGCGACTCACAGACGTCCATGCGGTGCAGTTATGTCCCTTACAGATTCTCCCATCTAGATCTTGTAGAGGCATTGCACTTCCCATTGGGGGACAATTTGTAATGCCTTCCTCGGCCGACCGACCCGAATATGGTCATTTTCTTTCTCATTCCTTCATATTCACTCCTTGAACTTGCATTAGGAGGTTGGAAGATCTCTTCACCACTTCTAGACTTCATCCACAAGCTTCTTCAATACTTTTCCAAGCATTGAGCTCACACTTTACACATCACAGAAGCAACATCAACACTCCACCACGTTAGTAGAGCAAGTGTGGAACAAAAAACCATTGCAGTAGAGGCTTGAGTTCCTCTCATTTTCTCCCCCATTAGCCTTGATCGCTGTTGGTGGAGGTGGTAAGATTTCACTCCTCTCCTCTATTACTTGGTTGAGTAGCATAACACTGTTTTGTAGTGCTTTAGTGCTCTTTACTTCATTTCTACTTTTCTCTATCTATCTGGCTGTTTATGGAGGTGGGAACAACAAAATGGGGTTTGACTGAGATAAGCCCCTATATAGCCCCAACATTCTCTCCCTCTTGTGTGCAGGTATTGAAGACACTCACAGATTGGAAGCTTCATCACTCACACGGTTCTAAGTATCTCCTTCCTTTCTTCTCCTTATCTTTGTCAATTCTATTACTTTAATTCATTCTGTCCTTTTCCTACATTCTGTCAGTTCTTAGTAATCCATTTGCTAGCAGTCACTTAGTCATTTTCTATGATAAACTCAGTCTTTGGTCCGTACGGGATGCTAGCGTGCCTCTAAGACGCCAGCGCGCCGTACTATCATTTGCTTTATGCATTGACGTCCTTTGGCCGAGAGCTTGTTAGATTGTCTAGAGAACCTCTGTGATATGCTCTTTTAGATTCTAGAACTCTTGCCGCTGTTTCATTGAGGTAATATAGGGCAGTTCACCCCATTAGGATATCTGAATGAAGAGAACTCGTGAGTAGTGAATCCCCTAATATCACATTTTTGGTGAACCTGACGTGAAGAACATTGTTCTTCAAAAATCGATAAATGTATTTAATAGGTTCCTTTGTTAGTTCCGTATCTAATATTATCCAAAATATTAATGATATTCCATTCAATGCATGTGATGGTGACTTGGCTCTACCCATGTCACTCGATATCTTTGATCCTTCTCATGAGATTCCTCTTGTTTTAGAGGGTGTCTTGTTGCAAGAAGAGGAAATCATTGATACCTTTCTTAATGTTACGCTACCTTCTATTCATTCCAATACACTCTCTCCTAGAGACTATGCATTTGCGAATGACAAGACTTCTCTTCACTCTGACACACTCTCTTCTAGGGATGATACAATTGTGAATGATGAGTCATGTCTTCATTCTAATGCACTCTCTTTTAGAGACGTTGCATGTGCGAATGATGAACCTCCTTCCACATCTGATTCTCCTTGGATCAATGTTGAGAATGTCCCTTCATGTAACTATTCCACATTTGATCTTGTTTGGATTGATGTTGAGAATATGTGTTCAAGTAATTATTTTGCTAGTTGTAATGAGTTTGTAAATGCGATAGATGTCTCCGCTGCTCGTCAAGGGCCTAAGAGACCGATCATTCATGTGACTCCAACCAGTCCCGCTCCTAAAAGGATTTTCTCTATCGATGGTGTTCCATTAAATAGCAGATCTCCTGATCTTCCTAAGGCTCCCTCTTAAAGAGTGGTAGCCTATACTTACAAAAATAGTATGAATAAACAACCAAGACTTTGTCAAGCTCCTAAACCTATGACTAAAGCACCTAGTGGTAACAATTTTGTCAGGAAACCTTGCATTACTCCATATAAGATCTCAGTGTGGGAGTTGCTTCAGTCTGCTCTGATTTATCAGGGTATGCTTCAGGAAGCTTTGTAAAAGATCGTCTTGCCTTCTTCCGCTAGGCCAGTAGATGCTGATGCGTTGATGGTGTATATTCATGTGGATTCACCAAATATTACATTCTATCCACAAGATCCCCCGCCTCTAGAAGTACAAAAGCAAGTGGATCCTCTAATGATTATAGTTAATATTAATAAGATAGGCATTAGATGTACTCTCATTGATGCTGGTTCAACGCTCAATGTGTGTAGTATTGATCTACTGCCTAAGATTAATATTGAACCATCCTCTCTTAATAATTCTTCTCTTGTCCTCTGTGGGTTTGATAATGTTGGTCGACAATCCCTAGGCACGATAGTCTTGCCTTTGAGGTTGGGACTCGTTATTGTTCCTACCCTTGTATATGTCACGGTAGAAAATTTTCCATGTAACCTTCTTCTTGGTAGACTATGGATTCACGCTATGGGTGCAGTCCCGTCTACCTTGCATAAATATATTAAGTTTATTTGTAACAATAAAGTAGTCACAATCAAAGCTGACTCTGAGGCCATGCACCTATGTGAGATGGTGGCTACTAGTGAAGCTTCAGTTGTGCCTACTCTTATTCCTTCAGTATCTTCCAGTGTGTCGAAGTTTACCCCTGTAGAACCCTCTACAAAGGGTACTCTCGAGATAAAAAACCCTAGAGAAGATCCTTCAAAAACAAGGAATCCTAAGTGTGCTCCTTCTACCTCTTCTCAAAGGAATGCATGTCTTGATGAAAATTGGGTCCTTTAGACTTTACAGAATCCTTCATTGGAGAATATAAAGTTGACCTGATCCACTTAGACCTTCAGATAACATCACCCACACCCGCTATCAAAGATGATTACTCTTTTACATCACGAGGTAAGGTGAATGAAAATTGTAATGTTCTTGGTGTTGATCCTCCTTCTGAGGAAGATGATCACACTTATGCTAAAAAATTTAACGTTGGTAACCCTGCCAAGAAGGATGATGGCGATCTCGTAGAAGAGTGTGATCCCCCTTTTCGGAATAACTCTACGGAGATCCTCCTTCTTTTTCTTCTACCTTCGTATCTTCTTCTTGTGAGAAGTCAAACCATTCTCCACGAGAGAAAGGTTTGCTTCCTACTCCTCACCCTTTATCTGAGCAAGAGCATATTTTTATTGCGGCTTCTAAAAGCTCGCTTAATCACTCTTCCTTCTCCTACATGCAAGAAAGTTCATAAGCATAGGAATCCTTTCTGCGCATACCATCGAGTGCTTGGGAATTCCACTAGCGAATGTAAAACCTTGAAGGACAAAATATAACAAATTAGTGATTCAGCTGCCATCAAACTCCCGTTTGATTGATGTACCTACCTCTGCTTTGCTTGACAAGTGATATTGAGGTTCACCTCTATCCTGTTCGAAGTATTTTACATGGTTCTCCTCCCCTATATGTTGGGGGTAGTGATAACTCATTTTGGAGATGCGTGTCCTTTGTAAAGGCCCCTCTCTTCGCTCTCTCTTTCAATTGAAGCATCCCTTGAGTAGAGCCCTCTTTTCTCTTGAAGGTTTCCCAAGGGACCTCTTTGAAATCCTTTCTTTCGAGTGGATTCTTTGCATCTAGCTTGGGGGTAGCCTGACTAGATCTTACCTTTCAAATAGTGCATCCGTTGAGTGGACCCCTCTCCTTTTGAAGGGTTCTTAAGGGATCCCTTTGAAAGTCTTTCGGTCTGCATGATCGACCGCTTTAGACATGTTTTATCTTTGGGTAGGCATGTCACTAATTTCAGATGCGTTCGATGTGTAGGTAGACGTATCGACACTTCGGACATGATCTATCTATGGGTAGGCATGTCATCGCTTTTAGATGCGTTCTATCTGCGGGTAGACGTATCGATGCTTTAGACATGTTCTATCTATAGGTAGACATGTAACTGCTTTTCAACTCTATGGAGTCCGCTTCTTGGGGTTTCCTTCATGTGAGAGTTATTGAAGGATGCCTTCCTTGTAGGTCTGTGGGTTTGTAAGGTGCTTTTTGGTGATACGGGTTCTCCTCCTCGAGCGGGGTTTGCTTTTATCACCTCTTTTGTGGTGTGGTTTCTACTCCTGGGCAGGTTTTTCTTTCACCATGCGCTTTGTTCATCTCCCTCTTATCTCTTGTATATACCAGATCGAAGATCTACATCTTCTTTATCCTGAGTATATGCTCCTTCTCTCTTCATCTTAAAATTCTTCTATGTGGGGATGAGGCATAGTATTGAGACAACCTTTTACATCGAGGTCTCTTTACTTTGCTGACTCAAATCCTTTATCTTTTTATGTTTTAACAATGCTATCTGTTGTAGGTTCTTCTTGTCTAATGTATTATCTGCTTCCTCGATGGTTCATGTATACATTTCTAACCTTAATCTTTCTTGATCTACTTTACCGAGCACTCATTAGTGTTAGTGCTCACTAAAGTGGAGGAAAAATGTATAAGATCGAATTTGGACCCTATGTGCAATTCCCCTTTTTTCCTTTGTCCACCTTAGAAAACCAAGTTTGGAGGCTTAATTCCACCTAATCCCACTGCTTGCATCACACTTGGTGCCTGTTTTGAGTGTTGGTGGAGGCATTTCTTTTGGGGACGCCTGCGCGATGCGCTTACGTCCCTAAAAAATTCTCACATCTAGAGCCTGCAGAGGCATTACACTTCCCATTGGGGGACAATTTGTAATGCCCTCCTTGGCCGACCGACCCGAATATGGTTGTTTTCTTCCTCATTCCTTCATATTTAGTCCTTGAACTTGCATTAGGAGGTTGGAAGATCTCTTCACCACTTCTAGACTTCATCCACAAGCTTCTTCAATCCTTTTCCAAGCATTAAGCTCACACTTTACACTTCACAGCAACAACATCAACACTCCACCACGTCAGTAGAGAAAGTGTGGAATAAAACACCATTGCAATAGAGGTTTGAGTTCCTCTCATTTTCCTCCCCATTAGCCTTGAGCGCTATTGGTGGAGGTGGTAAGCTTTCACTCCTCTCCTCTATTACCTGGTTGAGTAGCATAACACTGTTTTCTAGTGCTTTAGTGCTTTATACTTCATTTCTACTTTTCTCTATCTATCTAGTTGTCTGTGGAGGTGGGAACAACAAAATGGGGTGTGACTGAGGCTGGCCCCTATAAAGCCCCAACATTATGTCCCTCTTGTGTGTAGGTATTGAAGAAACTCATGGATTGGAAGCTTCATCACTCGCATGGTTGTAAGTATCTCCTTCCTTTCTTCTCCTTATCTTTGTCAATTCTATTACTTTATCGCATTCTATCCTTTTCCTACATTTTGTTAGTTCTTAGTAATCCATTTGCTAGCAGTCACTTAGTCATTTTCTATGATAAACTCGATCTTTGGTCTGTATGAGACGCTAGCGTGCCTCTAAGATGCCAGCACGCCGCACTATGGTCCGCTTTATGCACTAACGTCCTTTGGTTGAGAGCTTGTTAGATTGTCTAGAGAACCTTTGTGATCTACTCTTTTGGATTCTAGAACTCTCACCGCTGTTCCATTGAGGTAATATGGGATAGTTCGACCTATGAGGATATCTGAAGGAAGAGAACTCGTGAGTAGCGAATCCCCCTATATCACACTCTTGAAAAGAAGAGAGTATTTGAGGAGGCCTATAAAGTGGCAAGTAAGGTCAGGTGTATATTCTTGCAATTTCCAACTTTCACTTACATGAGGGTAGGTTGCTACACTGGGTGTCCTTACATGTTTCCCAGATATCCCTCAGATAAGTGGATAATCATGGAGTTATACAGAAAACTTATCTTAGTTCATAAGAAACGAATGAGGATTCATAACCGAGTTTCAAGTTTCCACTAACAATTGGTAGATATACCATTCACAGTGTGTAAAAAGCCAAATCAATCTATCCAGAAATGTAGGTAATGACAATAAGGACATAAAAATAAAGATTTGACTTTGATTAGCATAATGTGAATAGGAAATTGAAGAAGGATCACAACCACAAGTACCACTTCAAAGACATATGGGCTAAATGTAGGGATGAAGAGGACATCCACAAAATGGATTATTGTAGGCTAACCATAGAGCAGATCAAGGATCTTGGTGTTGCTAACCTACCAAAGGGTTTCAAAGATCTTGGTGACATCATGAATGCTGCCTATGATGAAAATGAAATTTATAATCTGAGACCTTTGCCTGCAATACAATGGTCTAAGAAGGAAAGTGTTTCCATCAAGGAAAGGCTTGCTCCCATATTGGCCAACAATGCAGAATGGTTGCACAAACATGGCTTGTAGATGAAAGCCTTCAAAACAAAGTCAGAAGGAGAAGAACCTAGAGCAGAAGCCAACCAACAACAGGAACTCCGCACAAAATAAAAGCATGTGGCTACTCCCTCTTCTTCCCAAAGAGGCCCTAGAATAAAGTTCACTGTTGGCAAGAAAGATACACGAGAAGTTCGAGAAGAAGTTATGGAATCTGAACCATCTCATAAGAAAGGAAAAGGGCCTATTTCTATAAAGAGGTAGATTCTAAAGAAGAAGCAAATGAAGTCAAGGAATCTATTGAAGAAGAGGATTCTGAGGAAGAAGATTTCGCAAGAGAACAAGAGTCTGAAGAAGAAGAAGGTGAACAAGAAGGTGATGAACAAGAACTCGCGCATGATGAAGAACAAACTCTATCTCCACATGAGAATGTTGTCAAAGATCTTCCCCAAACGTTATTTCCCATAGCTTAAAATGTTCCTCATACACCTCCTAATACTAATGCTCCCCTACCTCCTTTTCCTACATCACCTCCTCCCACATCCACCATACCTACAATGGATGTTTCTCATCCCCTTGCAGCATCGACTGTGCTTTCCACCTCTCCTACAATTTCAAATACACAAATTGTTGATATTTTGTCAAGCTCTCCATCATCCATTTCTAGTTTGTCATCTCCATCTTATGACATCACTTCTGAAGTTGAATTCAACAGATTCATGAAGGAATCTTTGCAAGGTCAACTTGGTGTGCAATCTACTGGAGTAGTCATGACAAATACTACCCCAATTGTCACCATATCAGTCATTTCTACAAAATTAGTTGTGACACAAGAGTTGACAGTTAGTCAAGAAGCACATACTTCCTCTCTTCCCCCTTGGTTGGTATCTCAAGTATCAAAGTGAAAGAAGCAAATGATCTCTCCACAAGAGCTTGATCTTGAAGAGATAGCCCCGCCAAAAGCCAAGGGGAAGAAAAATTCCAAAGTACATTCAAGACTTCATGTTGAAAAGATTGGCCATAAGTTTGCAGTGATTGGTATACCGCCATGTGAGGAAGGAGATGTAAATATGGAGGAATACACTGTCACTATAGTCCAACTCGGCAAAGTGACAAATGAAAGTGCCAAGGAAGATGCACAAGTAGTCCTAGATGCGTTGGTAGGAAGGCTTGACAAAATGGAACAAGCTTGAAACATGTATAAGCATAAGGCTAAGCATTATACAACTATTTTGAGGAGACTTGTAGGATCATCAGGCAACGTACAACCTTTGGCAATGATAAGCATTGAGGACCCAACTGTGAAAAAGGTAGAGAAGTTTGCCTCCAAAGGTAAAGTGTTGTATGATTTCATTGATGAAATTGTAGAACATGGTTCAAGAGCAAAAAGAAATGGAAAAATTGCTATCATTTTGGTCACAAATGAAGTAGACAAAGCTCAGTAGGTTGGTGGAAGTTGGGGTAATTCCCGACAAGGAGAAATATGTGGAGGTAAGAGAATCACTTAAGTATCACATCCAAGTGATCATGTCTCTTATCGAAGATCTCCACCAAGTGCAAGAATATGTCGAAGGACAACGTACTATCCTAGAGAAGGGAATTAAGGAGTTGCCAGGACACCTCCTTGAATAAAATCATGTCTTCCTCCCAGCTATTTAACTCTTTGAGATCTACAAAGAAGCCATGATAAAGCAAGTAGAGGATGCAAAATTTTCAAAGGCCTCCATGCATGTCATTTGTGATACACAACTAACTCTTGATAACCTCAAGACACATCTTGACAGGTGCAAAAAGATTCACTCAGATCTGCTAGGAGATCAATCACAAAAATTCACACCATTGTGGATTACACTATTGGTCTAGATGAGGCATTCATACTGGAGACAAGAAAGAGATGTCACAATAGCACAATAGGAAATTAGCACCAAATTTTACGCCAGATTTTAGTGTATTTTGAGTACATGAATTGAATAATTTGGCTGGCGCTAAACTCAGTGCAAACAAGCATGGTCAGCTTGGTGTCATATTTTGCACCGACTTTTTCACCGAATTTACTGTTTAGAACCGAAAAATCATAGTGCCTCAGTTAGCGCCTAAAATAGCACCAAGAAGTAACATTGAAAATAGCATTGAAATTGGTGCCCAATTTGGCTTCCGGTTTTGCTTCCATGTCTACTCCCATTTTTGCTTCTAGTTTTGCTTCTAGTTTTTCTTCTAGTTTT
>VDFB02156936.1:0-15336 GCA_007258455.2 Sequoia sempervirens
CCTCATAGTATGCCCAAATCACCCGATTTGCCTTGCCCTTATAGGTCTTAGGAGGACAATCGCGGATTGGCCATAGGGGACCTTGCGAGAAGCAAAGCTTCTTCCTGCGTAGATCATTAAGGGCCTCTCGATCCAAAGGTGGAACTGCTGATTTACCTTTTGAATCGTTTTTAAAATCTGACTTTTCTTTGTTAAAATCAGATTTGTCCCTGTTTCTGTTAAAACCCTTATTGTCCCTGAAAGATGAAGAACCTCTGGAGTTGAATCTACTAGAAGGTGTTGCCAACTCCATACTCCGTGCTTTCTTCATCGCTTCCTGTAACGAAGGAGGATCAAAGGCTTTGATCCAACCTCAGTGGCTCTGTCAATCCCTCCATGAAGAGCACTACCAATCGCCTCTCGGAGATGTTCGGAACCATAACTGATAACTTCTGAAAGTCACCAATATACGACTCCAAGCTGCCACTCTGTCTCAACTGAGCCAAGTCTCTGAAGTAGGATTCTGGATCCTTCCTGTCAAAACGCTCAACCAATCTGTCCACAAACTCCTGGTATGATGTGATCATGTCGTGTTGTAACGTAACCATACCGTGGTGCCACCAATCGTAAGCTACTCCCTCAAGATGCAGTGTCGCATAACGGATAGCATCTCTCTCAGCCATCGGACGTAGTGTGAGGAATGTATCTAGCTTACTAATCCAAGCCTGGGCTGTCACCTTACCACTACCATCGAACATCACCAGATTAAGCCTGTTAGTTGCATGTTTTAGGTCATTGTTCTAGTATCTAGGTCTCCAATCCTGTCAACCTCTGTGGTGCTCTCGCCTCTGAGTGACAAAACGGTCAAAATAAATCCTCTCTCTGACCTCTGGTGGTACTAACTCCCACTCCTCGTTCGCTGCCATAAGTGTGTCTGCGAACAACTCATGCGCCTCCTCTGCAATAGCCTCCTCGGCCTCCTGCCTCACAAAAGTAGGCCTCGTGGGCCTATCTGCTGTCCGTGAGGCTGTCCTCGGTGCTCTGCGAGATCCTGCCTCACTCCTCTCATCGTCACGATGTGGTGACGGTCTCCTCGGAGTACCCAATCTCAGAAGTACCACTGTCAACTGCTGCAATACATCATTCAACTGCCGTTGACCTGCACGTAAATCTCTGAGTGCATGCAAAACCTCTGCATCATCCTGATCTCTAGGGTTTTGAGGAATCTCGTTCCTGGGAACTTCTGTTCTATCTGCCCTGTCATTCCTGTCAGCCATATTTCCCGGCTGCCTACTCAAACTCTGTTGCCTGTCAATCAGAGCATGTCTGTGTGTGTAATACCTGTGAGACCCAAACTGTTCTGGCTGCATAAGAATGCTAAACCCTTAGGATGGCAGGATTTAGCTCTGATACCACTGTAGAAACCCTAGTTTCCCCCTGTTTCTGAATCTGATGTTTTTTTGTTTGTTTTTGCATTTTTGACTGTTTTTGGGTTTTTGAGCAATAATGAAGTAATGCCATTTTGCTAAGATTGAATAATAAATTCAAATAAAATCATATAGTTGCTAACATGAAGCAAATAGCTAATGAATAGGTAACCAGTACGTTTATTGTGCTTTCCAAAACATTACAATACTGGATCTTTAACATGCATAAGAAAAATACAATAGATTTGCAATATTTAGAAGAACCTGATTTCAGCCGCCCTAGAGAAGAATGAGATCTGTACGGTTATCTGAGGTATATCCTCCCTCTGTCAGAAGTTGTCAAAAGACTCCAGATGCATAGGCGCCCTCAACTGTGAAGATGAATGATCAAAAGGAAAGGCGATTCTCTTAATGTGAAAAGTACGGCCTTTTAATGGTACGGCCTGTCAGCAGTACTGCTGTGTACAGCAGCAATTAATACAAATGTACGGCCTTCCTAAACCCCTCCAGAATATCAATGAAAATAGGCGCCTTAATGAATGTATGCTTTCCGGATGAAACCCTGAACAAAACCTTTGAATAAAGAATGATCTGTGAAGTTCTATGATCTCTTCTGGATGAAGAAACCTCTGTGCTGGCAATAAATCAGATGTTATTTCACACCCTCTGAATTGCTCTCACTGGAGATGGCTCGTTCCCCAATGCATTCAAGACTGAAACCCTAAGTTTATGTGCTCAGACCAAACTTGATCAATTTTCAATTCATAAAAGACATAATGGCTTGAATTTCAATGCAAAGCCTATATTCTCTTCAAAAGTGCAAATTCCTTAATAATAGGGATTCATTAAAGAATTCGACTTTTATCATTTAATTTTCTCAATAGTCTTCAGCCAAATTTTTATAATAAAATATAATCAACAAATGGCCCCTTCCTGATGATGGCGACCCCCTTCACTGAAATCACTTAAGTTATAATAAAATATTATAACTTTATATTATAATGCTCCAATAATTAATATTTAATTAAATCAATTAAATATTAATATCTCTCTCGATATAGACCCGATGCACGAGCCGTCTGAAGCTGACGAACAATGAAGTGATTCTGAACATAATCCATCCATACTGCTAAAAATAGCAGGGGTCCCACGCTAACTGCCAATAACTGCTAAAAATAGCAACTTATGCAAGAAGTGTCCGAACGAGCCCGAACGAAAGCCAACTGATCAAATACTGACAATCTGAAGCTGAGCGACCTCCATCAAGACCCTCTATCCAAACTATCAGCCTACGAGGGTCGCATAATAGGCTAATCCTGTGCTCCGAGAGATGTCAACTAGAAGGGGACATGACAGACTTCTTATATTTTCATTGTAGCTTTGTAAATTATATCAAATCTATCAGATCAGGATCCTAAAAGACCTATGTAAATCTAAGTCTTAAACACTGTGAGAGGATTCTAAGTCGAATTTAAATTTCTGTATTTGCTGTGCTGATTGCAGAACATTTGTCGATTTCCATATACTGCAAAGGAAGAAAATGACGTCCCATTAATATGTGGAGACACGCCTCAAGGAGAGGCGTGTCTCATGAGAGGACGTGTCTCCATAAAGTGGAGACACGTCTGCTCATGGGACGTGTCCCTTGAGCGCACATGCTCCTCTTAACTACCGAAGTCATTCGGTGATTAAAAAATGCTAAGATGTGTGTCATCTATTAAATTTCGATTTATTTATATACAAATTTTGATCAACACCTGTAATTCGAAAATTTTATTTGATGATTTTATATTTAAGAACACTTTGGTTAAATATAAATGATGATGATGCATGAATGCAATCATCATTTATATCTGACCGAAGCTATCTTAAATCAACACTCCCTCTTAGCTAGGGAAGATATTCCAAATCAAATAAGTGGAGATATCACCTTCACACGTGATATCGAAGATATGATATGTTTTCTCAAGATTGTCAAGTCACATGACATTCTTCATAATCACATCTTCATTATGGTATGTGCACTGACATCAAGTCACATGATGTCTACCATAATTCATGGCATATCCACGGATATATAATTATTCACCATGATTATCTCTTAAGGATCACAATGATCTTCAAATGATATCAAGTCCCATGATATTCATCAAAAGTGTCCAAGAGATACTATCATGACATGTCCACAGATATCAAGTCACATGATATCTATCATGATAGTTCAACTCATCATTGTAGAGTCATCACTTTACAATGTCAAATACAAGTGTTCATTATTAGAAAGATCGTCACCTTTCAATAATGTACACAGGGGGAGTAGGCCCATAAGGTCATGGAGTCATACACATGACAAAAGAGTTTACACATTAAACATCTTTATATATTAGTACAATTTATAAACAATTTGAATTTCAGACATAAATATCAAATTACATTTCAACCATACCAAGTTTCTTCTTGAAGTGTTCTACCTTGATTCGGGAGAGAGGCTTGGTGAGAATGTCTGCAGTTTGATGATTTGTACTAACATACTCCAACTGGATCACTTTTCTTTCTACCATATCTCTTACATAATGATAGGGGATCTCAATGTGCTTAGATCTATCATGGAAGACAGGATTTACAGAGAGTTTGATGCGACTCTGATTATCACAATGAATAATTGTAGGATTCAAGGGCTCACCAAAGAGTCCCACAAGCAATTTACGAAGCCAAACTGCTTCTCTTGCTCCCATAGAGGCTGCAATGTATTCAGCTTCTGTTGAGCTCTGTGCAACTGAAGACTGTTTTCTGCAAATCCAAGAGATCATAGCCGATCCTAAACTGAAGCAACACCCTGATGTGCTTTTTCGATCGATTACACTTCCAGCCCAATCTGAATCAGAGTACCCATGTAGATCTAGTTGGTCATTTTTGTAAAGAAGACCATATCCAATAGTCCCTTGAAGATATCTCAATATATGTTTCACAGCCATAAGGTGAATTTCCTTTGGCTCACACATGAACTGGCTTAGAGCATTCACTGCATAGCAAATATCAGGTCTGGTGTTAACCAGGTACATCAAAGATCCAATCATTTGTCTATATAGGGTTGAATCTGCACACTTGGATTCTGCAGCTGCTTCTTTCAGTTTGTGAAGGTTGGTTTCCATAGGTGTAGACATGGGTCTACAATCCAACATTCCAAATCTCTTTAGAATATCAATAGTATACTTTCCTTGGTTTAGTATGATGCCATCTGGTTTCTGCCAGACTTCCAAACCTAGAAAGTAGTGTAAAATGCCCAAGTCTTTCATGTCAAATTCTGAAGTTAGATCCTTCTTTCCTTGAGCAATGAGGTGATCTTCTCCTGTTATCAGTAGGTCATCAACATATAAAATAATTATTAACATATCACCTTTAATTACCTTAAAGTAAAGATTTGGGTCTGCATCATTCTTGGAGAATCCTAGTCCCAAGAGGTAGCTATCAATTCTTTCATACCAGGCCCTGGGAGCCTGTTTAAGTCCATACAGTGCTTTCTTTAGTCTGCATACATGTGAGTCAGGTTTATGTATCACAAAACCTTCGGGCTGTTCTAGATAGACTTCCTCTTCAATGGTTCCATTTAGGAAGGCGGTTTTTACATCCATTTGGTGGATCTTCCAGCCTTTAGCTGCTGCAATGGCTATCACTGCTCTCACAGATGTGTATCGGGCAACAGGTGCAAATGTTTCTTCATAATCAATGCCTTCCTTCTGTGAGAAACCTCTTGCCACAAAACGTGCCTTATGTTTTTCTATACTGCCATCAGCAGCATGTTTGATTTTAAAGAGCCATTTAGAAGAGACAACAGATTTCTCTTTTGGTCTAGGCACTATATCCCATACATCATTCTTTAGAATGGACTGATACTCTTCCGTCATTGCGTCCTTCCATACTTGATGTCTGAAGGCTTCTGAAACACTGGTGGGTTCTGAATTTATGATGTCATTCATTAGAGCAACGTAGCTTGAGAACCGTTTGGGTCTTTTACTCTCCCTAAACGTTCCTTTGGGTGTTGCATGATTCTCAGCTTCTTTGATCATCTTTCTAGCCCAAAGTGGTCTCTTCTTGCCGTTGTCATTTGTATTCTCATCTGAAGTAGATAGAAGTTCATTTGGAATTTCCTCAGGATGCTCCCTCTGAATCTTAGGAGTAGGATCCACTTCTAATACCCTAGGGGAATAATTTTCTATCTCACTAGAACTTCTTGCCCTTTTGAATGCAATGTCTTCTTCAAAGATAACATCTCTGCTCAATTCAATTTGATTCTGCCCGGGTATGAATATCCTGAAGGCCTTGGAGGTTTCACTATATCCCATAAATATCCCTTTCTTTCCGGAAGGTTCAAGTTTGAATCTCTTCTCCTTGGGCACATGAATATAGACGGGGCAACCAAAAATCCTAAAGTGACTAATGTCAGGTTTTATGCCAGTGAAGGCTTCTTCAGGAGTTTTGTTATCAAGATGAGAATGAGGACATCTATTTTGGATGAAGACAGCAGTCCTAGAGGCTTCTGCCCAGAAAGAGGTTTCAATGTTTTGGTCAAGCAACATTGCTTTGGCAGCTTCTACAATGGTTCTATTTTTTCTTTCAGCAACCCCATTTTGTTGAGGGTTGTAGGCCACTGTGAACTCCCTCTTAATTCCAACACTCATGCAAAATTCCTTAAAAATTTCAGAGGTGTATTCTTTCCCATTGTCTGTCCTTAAGGTTTTTATTTTCTTCCCGGAGAAGTTTTCCGTAAGTGCTTTGAACTCTTTGAACCTTTTGAGGATTTCTATTGACTCTTTACACTTAAGGAAATATATTCAAGTTTTCCTAGAGAAGTCATCTATAAATATGACATAGTATAGAAACCCTGCTTTAGAAGGTACAGACATGGGTCCACATAAGTCAAAGTGAACCAAATCTAACACATTTAAGGTTTTGCTCAAACTAATGGGAAATGATCCCTTTGTATTCTTTCCTAAGGCACAACCTTTACAAGTTCCTTCATGAGATGGTTTTAACTTAAGTAAGCCTGTTACAAGTTTTTCCATAGAAGGTAGGGCACGGAAATGAAGGTGTCCTAATCTTCTATGCCAAATCTCATTTGACTCAAAGGTGTCAAGGGTAAGGGCTTGTTTAACTTCAGTGCAAAGTTTGTAAAGGTACCCTTGTCTTACACCTATGGTTTGGGCTTTCTTGATAGTTGAGTTTTTAGGCCATGCTAGAACTTTTCCATCCATAAATGTAACCCTATATCCATTGTCTTCAAGGGAAGAGATGGATATCAGATTCCTCTTTATTCCAAGTACAAATAAGACTCCAATGAGTTGAAGGGAGAGACTAGATTTCAATGTGATGGAACAAGTTCCAACCCCTTTTACTTGATGTGTAGAGTCATCCCCAATTGTTACATCTTCATCAGACTCTTCAGTCATAGTGTCTAAGTGTTCTCTAAACCCTGTGATGTGCCTCGAAGAACCACTATCAATCACCCAGTTGTTGATATTGTTAGATACTTGACTAGATAAGGCTGAATAGAGCACAAAGTTCTTAGATTCATGATCTAAATTTGTCTTTCCTACTTTGGAAAAAGATGCTTGTTGCTTTGATCTGTCAGGGCACTTCATTGCATAGTGGCCATATTGATCACATCTAAAGCATTGCACTTGAGAGATGTCTTTCTTTTTAGAAGATCCCTTTCCATTGGAATTTCTCTTTCTTTTAAAAGATCCTTTCTTGTAGGAGTTTTTCTTATTCCTTTTATTAGACGATGTGTTGGTACATGAATGTCTTCATCTATGTTTTTCTGTTTGTTTTCTTTTGTGGAGAGTCTTGTTTCTTCTTGAAGGCAGTCAGTTCTTAGCCTGTCAAACTTAGGGAGTTTAGATCTTGCACTTATCTTTGAACAAATGACTCCCATGAGTTTGGTAGGCCTCCTAGTGCAATTAGAGTTAACTCTTTTGCTATCAATCTGATATCAATTGTGGATAATTGATCCCTTAGTTCAATGATCCTCATGAAGTATGCATTAATGGACTCTCCTTTGTTTATTTGAGCATTGTTGATTTGCCTCTTTAATGCAAGAGTCCTACTGGTGTTGTTGATCTCATAGGTACTCTCAAGAGATTTGAACATATGATATGCAGTTTCATGTTTTGCTAGGATGGGCACTATATGATCCCTAACTGCATCTACTAAGATTTTCATGGCTTTTTCATTGTCTTCAATCCATTGAGTTTTCTCAGGATCAGCCTCTGGTTCCCTTTTATTTTCTCTCACAAGTGAGTCTAATTTATTCTCTTTAAGGATCATCATGATTCTAAATTTCCATGATGTGAAGTTGTCTACTCCTGCAAGACGATCTTCAAATCTGATCACACTTGACATTATGAAGAATGTGATGTGAATTCGAATTTTAAAAATACGAATTTTCTAGAGCAATCTAATATCTAGATTTGATTTGGATTCACACAACCTGGCTCTGATACCATGTAAATTATATCAAATCTATCAGATCAGGATCCTAAAAGACCTATGTAAATCTAAGTCTTAAACACTGTGAAAGGATTCTAAGTCGAATTTAAATTTCTGTATTTACTGTGCTGATTGCAGAACATCTGTCGATTTCTATATACTGCAAAGGAAGAAAATGACGTCCCATTAATATGAGACACGCCTCAAGGAGAGACGCGTCTCATGAGAGGACGTGTCTCCATAAAGTGGAGACACGTCTGCTCATGGGACGTGTCCCTTGAGCACGCATGCTCCTCTTAACTACCGAAGTCATTCTGTGATTAACAAATGCCAAGATGTGTGTCATCTATTAAATTTCGATTTATTTATATACAGATTTTGATCAACATCTGTAATTCGAAAATCTTATTTGATAATTTCATATTTAAGAACACTTTGGTTAAATATAAATGATGATGATGCATGGATGCAATCATCATTTATATCTGACCGAAGCTATCTTAAATCAACAAGCTTCTTTTGGGGAGTTATGCTTCATATTCTTATCATTTTCCTCATGTAACAACAGAATATAATGTTTTGAAGCATGTCTCTTGATGAGCTTTTTGTAATACCATCAGTAGTACCATTGGTGAATGCTCTTGTATTTTCTTATTCCCCACTAAAAGGTGGTTGAGCCTTTGATTATTGTACTTTACTCCCGCTGAATAAGTGGTCAAGTTTTCCTCTCATTTTTTGTAGCCGCTGAAAAGTGGAAGTGTCTGGCTATGCCGCCAGGTGCTTTACTTTAGTTTACTGTCTTGTAGCCCGCTGAAAATTGGAAGTGGTTGGCTTTGCCACCAAGTGCTTTAGTTTCCCTATTGGTTGGCTTGCTGCCAATAGCTTTACTTGTTTACTTCCACCATTATTATTACATTCAGATGCCCCTTACACTGTATGCTCACCTTGCCCTCTCTGGGATTTGGGTAATCAGAAAGTAAAGGGTTGCTTCCAGTTGACTATCATTGCATTTTGGGATAACGCTAACGAGTGCAAGTTGTGAAGTAATTGTGGGAAAAGAAAGGGTGGTATATTACAATGGTATCAAAGCTAAAGTTCCTGCCAGCCTGTTGGAAGACCAGTAAAATTTAGAGTTATGACAATGTATTTCAACAAAATTTAAGAACAGATCAAAAGGCAGTATGAACAATAGGCTTCCCAACTCTTTGAAGAGTATCAAAACATGCCAAATAGGTTTAGAAACACAGTTTGTTTTGACTCTTTCTTGGGTTGTGTTGTAATATTGAAACCTGAAAAATTGGGTTTGGTTAAGTACATTAGAAGAACAATGAAAGAAAAATCAGAACTTGGCATTGAAGAAGGGTCGGAGAAAGAAGAAGTGCGTGTTTGTGGTTTGCAGCCCACAAGTAAGAATGAGGAAGACAAAAATCAGTCAACAAGCATTGATGATGGGACTATAAGTTTTAAAGGAAATGAATACAAGCAAGGAGCACATGACACTTCAAGATGACTGCGAGATTGAAGAGTCAACTATTGAAACTCTGAATGAAGAACACATGAAGTTCGAGGAAGTTATCGCCATGGAATTTGACAAACCATCCATAATGGATCAGCTTCAAGGAGATATGAGTTCGTTGGTTATTCCTCTAGGATAACCTAGCATTGCTTCATCACCCTTACCTTGTCTTGGCAAGGAATCAAATGGTGGCTTGGTTGACATTGAATTGGATGTTGTTCACACATATGAGGGCAGTCCAAAAATCCAATATGTGGTAAACAAAGAGGTTTGGTTAGGACTGATTTGATATTGCAATGGATGACGTAAGGTGGGGTTCGAGACTGGGCCGGAGGTGGGCGGGATAGGGCGGGGAGTGGAGGTGCAGTGAGGGGCATGGGAGTGGCATTGAGTTTGATCCTCATCTGAGTGTTGAGCAATTTCATCTAGTGGGTAATGAGGGACATGAGTCTAGGGACAGCCATGTAGTTATTGATGTCAAGAATCAAAGTTCTAATTTTGACATGCAGCCTAACAGCAATTCACCATCCCTGCATGCTCATGAGTGGAAGGGTCATTTCTTGGTGTCCATTGAAAATGAAGTGCAAAATCTATCCAAATTTGATCGCACACACAGTTTGATTGAAGAACTCTTATGGAAGGCTCAAATTGAAGAGAGATGGAAAGGTGTTAGGGATGGATTCATTTTCCCTAATATGCAACTCATCAAAGACTCTTTGGAGACAATGAAATCAAAGTATTTACACTTGATTAGAGATCGAGATTATGCCTTCGAATTTGCAAAGAAGACCATTAGTGCATTCCAAGAAAAAGAGAGAAAGATTGATGAGCTCACCCTTGAGCTCAAATCAACAAAAGATATGTTGGAAAATACTCAAGTGGCAATAATGGAGGTAGAAGATCAACTAGTTGTCTTCAAACGTCTCAGAGAGCAAGAGAATGAACAAAGAGCTGAAGAAATCGAGCTAGTAATTGATGAGCTTGATTGTCTTCAAGAGGATTTTTATTTGGAGGACTTCCCTAAGAAATTAGAAGTTGCATGTGCAGATTTAGATCAGCAAGTTGGATTTGAACAAGAGAAAGAAATGATTTTCAAATTCTTGATAACCCTCTCTTCGAAGTGGGTCCAGAGGCAACTTATGATAACCCCCTCTTTTTGATGGAAGATGAAATATTTAGTGAAAATGGCAAGATATGGGATCCTGGTGAAGTTTCCAAGCATGAGATAAAATGTGGCTCTCAACTTATTATATTTTAAGAACAAATAATGAGGGTGAGCCAATCTTTGCAATTGATAATCTTCCAAGAAGGTTGCTTGATAAAGAATGCATAAGTGGGGTTAAGGATGAAGTTTCCACATGGGAAGTGTTGGATCATGGTGACTTCCACATCTTCGACATCAAGGTGTTATCAAAACATGGTTTGGTAGTTGCTGGAAATTTCATTACAACAGCAAGGGAAGGAGATTTAAGGCTTGTTACTTATGAAGCTTGGGAGAAAGAAGGACCAAAATAGGATGTCTACATGTTTGACAATCCATTCCATGGGTTGAGTGATGTTTTAGCTTATACTAATCCTTTTCGGGAATTAGGTTTGAAGACTACAATTGTTCCATGTTCCATAGTTGCTGATGCTTTCATGGTTGGGCTGCAAAAGATTACCAAAAGAGTCACAAATTTCCATAATGAGCAAGGTGTTATGAAGGGCATTTGGAGTTGTGATGTACATCTTTCCAGGTATGTTGAGGGTCATTTTTGGTTGGGTATCCATGCTTGGGGTCTTCAACATGGATTGACAAAGCTTATTGGGTATGGTCAGAAAGATCCTTGGAGGGATATAAATCAAAATTTCAAAATTTACAGTGTTGTTCCCTTCCTTACTAGCCATTTGGTGGCTCCAATTGTTCATCAACAACTGGATTGGAGAGAAATTTAAGGATTGGCGAAATGAACGAATGGTTACTCTTGGGAGTGTTCCTTGGCATAGACAGGGTCAGATTTTGAGTCTTGAGCTTATTGTTTGTTTGTAGAGCAGCCACATTACATTTGGAGTTACTCTCATTCAGGAGAGTTGGCACATTATTTCTTGTCAAGGAGGTAAAAGGTTTCAATTGGAGACTACTTTGAAGTGTTTTCCAACCACTTTCGAGGTGTTATTATGCAACACTGCACTCATCTCACATGCTAATGCTTGGGAATTTCATTGGCACTGCTATTATCCCTTGAGTGGAGCACTAAACTCAAATTTTACCTTGCTGATTTCAGCTTTGAACAGTAGTGACTATTGGTTATTTCAAACCTTCCAAACCCAAAGAGTTCATCTTATGAAGGTTTGTGATGTTAGCCTTAGTAGTTTCCCCTAGATGTTGGTTTAGGACAGCAAACTACTGCGAGCTTGGTTTCACTATTCAGAGACTCGGTGTTAGAACAACCAGAGCTTTCAGGAGTCTTCATGGTTGTGTGAGGTATTATGATGGTATGTTTGTCGAACTCTTGCGAGGGATGGCTTTCCTTTTAGCAAGAAGATTTGAGGAAGTCATATTTGCAATCGTGCCTTTGCTTGACACCATGAGGAGATATGTCAAGGAGTATGATTTGGGGTTGAGCCGACTTTCCTTCCTTTTTCCCAAGATCATGTTAGGCAGTGGCATTGCAGATGGACTTCTCAGAGATGTTTGGGCAAGAGATGTTGCATGGTGTTGATTTCAGGCCTCCCAGGAATTTCAGATTGAGTCTCGTGGATGGTATCATTTCGGGGTTACAAGAGAGGATAGTGCAAGTTTGGCACAATGGTGTCACAATTGTGATCAAAGTAGTGCAGCATCGGCATGGTGGGTCCTTTTTGAGATGGACATGGGACCTTGGGATCTTACTTGGTTTTATGTGGATTAGTCTATTGTTTCTAGAGTTGTGGTGGCATTGCTTGGGGACAAGCAATCTTTGGGAAGGGAGGACTATATTGTCCCCTTTTTAGCGATAGCCCATTTCTAGAGTCCTATGGGCTACTCGGAGGCATTTTTAGGGTTTCCTAAATTCTTGGAGGTTTCTTGTCAACTTTTCAAGGGTTAGTTGCAGGAGTTTGCTAGTTTTTTTTTGGGTCTTTTTGGGGTTTTAGAGAACTTTGGTGGGCAATTACATGCATTTATAGCAGTGCCTATTTTTGGACTTACTATTTTTAGTAAGTTACGATGGCTACCTGAAATGTGCTCAAATGGTGTTTGGAGTCGCTTACCATTTTTAGCAGTATGCTATTTTTAGTAAGTGTTATTTCTGGCAGTGGGTTCTGGCAGCAGTTCAGCATTGGGTTACTATTTCTGGCAATGGTGGCAATTGCAGTGGTTGGCATCTTGATATTTTTAGCAGTTGGTCTCTTCACAATCCTTGGAGTTCGAAAATGGAATTATTGCTGGCCCCTTTTGTATCCCATTACTAGACTCAACAACTTTAAATTGTTTTTAAAAAGGGGAAATATAAAACATAACTTAAGTTATTGTTGGCCCCTTTTGTACCCCATGCCTAGACTCAACAACTTTAAATTGTTTTTAAAAAGGGGAAATTATATTTCCTAAGTTGGATGCCCAAATGGAGGGATAAGTGAAAATTAAATTAAAATGTTATATTTTCTCAAAGTGTGGCATCCCCTTTTGGAGGAAAAACGAATTCAAGTTCCTGGGTCTCAAAAGCTAAATATATGCCATCAGTTGCTCTCATTTGGTATGCTAATTTGATGATAATGAAATGATGTTGAAGTGAGGATTGAATCCCCTCAAGGGCTTTGGAGACGAAAACCTTCAAAGTTGCTCTAGTTTCGAAGTTGAGAGATACTCCCTAGCTGGACATTGGTGTGGCTTCACTGCAAGAGTCACCATTGGAGTTATTGGTGAAATATTTTCAGTTTGCTTTGATTATGGATTGTTTTGTTGTCTTCTAGCTATGTTTGGTGTGTTAACTCTTCTTGCAGCGATTTGGAAAAGCATTTTGGAGGTGATCTTAGAAGTTTTCAATTTGCTGGTTATCAATCTCTGCCCTAGACCATATTACATGTTTATTCTTGCAGATTGGAGGTCTTCATAACTTTTTGTGGGTGTTGATGCATTGGCTTCTCCATCCTTGGGCACCCCTATCTGCACGTTTTCAGATTTTATGAGGGAGAACATGAATTTGGGAGCTGGTCACCCCTCTATGGAGGTCGTACCCTTTAGGGTGAGAGGACACTTGCTGTTGTTGACTCCATTCTCACTGTTTGGCCCGTCAAACTTGCCTTGGTCTTGCTGTTTAAGGTGATTTGAAGGCGCCTAGACCTATCCTCTTCCTTGCCAACGTTGCGGATAAGTTTATTGGTGATCTTATGAGGTTGTGTGCTTTGGTGAGCTTGTTGTAGGAACATATCACACTGCTGTTAATTTGTATCAGACCTGTAGCAGCAGTTTATTGACCTTCTATCAACTTCTGGAGGCCTTGTCATTGAGGTATATTGTTACATTTTGAGGGAGGAGTTCTTATATTTTCATTGTAGTTTCTTTTGGGGAGTTATGCTTCATATTCTCATCATTTTCCTAATGTAACAGCAACATATGATGTTTTGAAGCATGTTTCTTGATGAGCTTATTGTAACACCATTAGTAGTACCGTTGGTGAATGCTCTTGTATTTGCTTATTACTAACCCCATTAAACAAATGGTTCCTCCCACTAAAAGGTGGTTAAGCCTTTGATTATTGTACTTCACTCCTACTAAATAAGTGGTCAAGTTTTCCTTTCAATTCTTGTAGCTTGCTGAAAAGTAGAAGTGGTTGGCTATGCCGCCAAGCGCTTTAATTTAGTTTACTTTCTTGTAGCCCGCTGAAAAGTGTACGTGGCTGGCTTTGCCGCCAAGTGCTTTACTTTCCCTATTGGTTGGCTTGCCACCAATAGCTTTACTTGTTTACTTCCAGCATTATTATTACATTCAGATCCCCTTACACCATATACTCTCACCTTGCCCTCTACGGGATCTGGGTGATCAGAAAGTGAAGGGTTGCTTCCAATTGACTATCATTGCATTTTGGGCTAACAGTAACGGGTGCAAGTTGTGAAGTAATTATGGAAAAAATAAGGGTGGTATATTACAATATCACATTTTTATGTATCAGATTGGTTATGCCAATGTTGAGGCCATTGTGATTAGCGTGGATGAATGCTATGGGTCTGTTGTTGTGGTGAATGTGCCAACAACTTCTATTGGGAATCGTGTGCTTCCTACCCCTAGATTCCCTACTACTTCTGTTCAGGCTCCAAGGGTTTCAAAGGATGTTGGTCTTGCGACTATTGTGAGCAATAGCGTGGGTGAATACTCAAGGGCTTCTGTTGAGAGTGTGCCTTTTGTTCTTGGTGTGGAGACTTCGTCCCTTGTTGTTTCTCTTGTTCGAGCTTTAGGGGTTTCAAAGGATGCTGTTGGTCCTGCAACTATTGTGAGTGATAGTGTGGGTGAATGTTCAATGGCTATTGTTGTGGATAGTGTGCCTGTTGTGCCTGGTGTGGAGACTTTGTCCCCTGTCGTTGCTCCTGTTTGGGCTCTAAGAGTTTCGAAGGATGTTATTGGTCCTATGACTGTCGCAAGTGTTAGTGTGGGCGAATGCTCAAGGGCTACTATTGAGGAGAGTGGGCCAAGGAATGAGTCAAATGTTGCTTCCCCTGCCCAAGCCTTGGAGGGGAAGATGCTTTTTATCCTTGATTCCCTTATGGTTAAGTCAATTGCTCAGTTTAGAAACTCATTGGTTGGGAGACTCTACAGTAATCGTCCCAATATTGATGTTGTTAGAGGATGGGTGCTTCGGATTTGGAAACTAAGAGGCTAGGTAGATATTGTCTCTATGCTAAATAATTTTTCTTATTTTCCTTTTCCTTTCCTGAAGATTGCTCTAGTGTTGTTTAGGAAGGACCTTGGTTTAT
>VDFB02156937.1:0-15186 GCA_007258455.2 Sequoia sempervirens
CGATCCGATTATCTGAGATTTTATTCTGACCGTTCGATTAAGGATTTTTCCCTAACCCTAATTAGGGATTCTCAGGCTTAATCCGAACCGCTCATTCTAGGTTCTCATCATCAATTAACTCGTTCGTCCACCCAAAATTGCATTTTCTATAAAATGCCAATTTTGCTCACATTCTGGGGACACACGCACATGCTGACATTTTGCATAGGCATTATAGGCATTTACTTTCACACTTAGTCTTTCATATGCAATTTCAATGTTTATTATAATCATTTGATCAAGTCATGGCATTGTTTTAGGCCTAGGCATTTGTCAATCATAGGCTTTTAGACATAGGCATTTAGACTTTCAAGTAAATCCTTCAAGGCTTGTTGTAGGACTTAGGCATTTTCAGATTGCTCGAACGAAGAATCTGAGGGCAACATCATCCAGCAAGTAAGAAGGTGCTATGGAGGTAATCATGGGAATTGCAAGTTGCAGGTATAATCATCTTATTGCTTAATTTCCTTTGTGCTCTATAGAACTTTGGGTTTTTGTCATTTTACTTTGATTTAATTGATCTAATCTAATCCCTAGAAATTACCCTTAGTTACAAGGCATACTAATTCTAAAAAGAATATTTCTTTCTCCCTGCAATTTCCTAACCAATTGGAATTTTTGAGGAGACTATATGAGGGCTATTTTCTTTATCTTTACACACCAAATTTTCCCCAACTATCAAAAAATAAATTGGAGGCTATAGTTCAAAAGATGATGTTTGAAGGATGTTCATTACATTAGGTGGATTTTGTAAACAATAGAAATAATGGTAGGGTTTACCAAAATAACCTATTGCAAGATTCAGCTTTTATTGCTCATGAAGATTTTGAGAATTCATAGTTGCAATTAGTGAATAAGCCTGCGAAAGTTGAATTGGAGTTGTTGGAAAAACAAATTTTAATTTTTGTAGGATCAGAAACGTTTGATGAGTTAAGTGCGGAGGACAGTTGGGGGGAAGATGTCAAGATTGAATGTCACAAAGGGGTTGATGTAATAGTAAATGGGGAAGTCTAGGGGGTGAAGACGTAAATAATGAAATTCAAGGTTCAGACTAGACCTTGAATAAGTTCCCAGAGTAGTCTTATGTGCACTAATGATGTTTTAGTGAGTGGGGAAGAGGTGAAATTTGATTTTTTAAAGACACTTTCTATTGTTCAGTCACCATCTCAATCTTTCTTGAAGAAGTCTCTAGGGAAAACAGAAAGAAAATCAAATTTAACCAAATTAAAAAGATTGATGCAGGGGTGCAAAAAACTATATATGATTCTATTTCAAATAAACGCTCGAGGAGAGTGTGTTGCCCTCCTTGAGCGCAATGAAGGTCATATCATGGAATGTCAGGGGTATTAATGCCCCTGACAAATGAGCTTGTATCAAGCAACAGATTGATGCTTGTGGATCTAAGATTGTTCTTTTACAGGAAGCAAAACTATCTATGGACTCATATGAAGCTTCCATATAGAAATGGGTAAAGTAGAAGTCATATCTTTCTCTAGTGCAAGGTGCCTTTAGGGGGCTTGTTATTTTGCAGAACCTGAAATTAGTAAATGTTTGTACAGTAAGGTTTGTATCTAACTGGCAGTTACTTGAAATTTCCAAATTTAATCCGAATTTTTGGTTATTGAATAATTATGGGTCCATTCCTACTTTAGACAAAAAACTATTGTGGGAGGAAATAATGTGAATTTTAAATAATTTGGGGGATGCAAAAATTGTTTTGGGAGGTGATTTTAATGCACTAGTTTCAATGGTGGAAAGATCTGGGGGTGTGTTGGTTGTTTTCAATGAACCAATTAGATCTTTCCAGATACCTATGAGTTTGTTAGACTCAATTCTTGAATACCTGCAAGATAATTGGCCAACAAACGAGATATAGCATCAATTGCTTTATCTCCTGCACTTTGGGCTCTGCATAGCCCGGGAGGGTGGTCCCACAATGTACATTATACAATTATTTCACATAACTCATGTATACATTACATATTTAAGCAGATATATTCTCACCAATGACTAATAAGATTAAATTCTCCAAGAAGTTGGAATTTCCTTGAATGAATTATGCATCCTAAGCTGAGAATATAAGACAACACAAAATACAAGAAATTAAAGATAGATCAATGATTATTTTAAAACGATGTTCCCAAGTTGGGTAACTAGAACCATGGGAAAGACTTAAAGGGGTTAAGATCAATGCCATTATCTACGAGCTAGGAGTTTAAGAAAATTGAAATATAAGGTATATTTAATCCTGAACACCCATGATCTCAGTGATATTACTTTGCAATTCACAATTTTGTAACCAAACTCTAAAGACTACTTATCAGATCCAATCATCCTACACATGAATATATGAATTGATTTAAGCATTTTAACCCATTCTATGAACTAGAGCTAAAATTAAAACATATATCAAAGTAAGAAAATGATGACCATTAATGAAATGATCTTTGATCAGAATTTTCATTAATAATTCAAGTACAGATCTAAATGGAGAGATTATAGAATCAAAAAAATTCCATTATCGTTCGGGTTGCTCAGGAACCATACATTTGACAAAATCTACTATCTAGACTCAAAGCATTAGACTGGGACTTAACATATTCACTCTGTGTTCTCAATTTTTACAATTCAATTCCAGAATTCAACAAAAGACCCATACAAATGGCCCTGAATTCCCTTTTATAGAATAAGGGAGCAAAAACAAGCCTCAGTACACATGTCACATTCTAATTGGACCACTACAAAACCTATTCCCTAATTTAATTATATTTGAATTCTTCAAATTGGAGGGAATACACATGAGACAAAGATTATTTACATTTGTTGTAAGAAGCAAAACCATCTTCCCAAAAGGCACATGTCAAAAAGAATAATCTTCTATGTTGTAGCATGTCCATTTCATCGAGCAAGATGAAAAAATGATGCAAAGCAAAAAGTGAATTAGCATCTCGGTTAGCATTCCACATCATCTACAATTGATATTTACCTGTGAAACATACATTTTATACATTGCAACTTCTAAGGCCAAACCTGTACAATACTTGAACAATTATATGTTTCACATCCATGTTTACAAACCCAATTGACTAACCAATACCCTTTCCCATTCTTCCTATTCTTCATCAAATGGCTAGTTGAAATCGATGATTTCATCCAACTTCTTCCTATATGGGGAATACTTTGTCATCATAGAATTGGATTCCTTGTCAAAATCTTCCAGAAAGCTAATAATAAATGTCAACTTTCCCAAAGTGTCATTAAAGGTATTGATGTAAACCTCTTTCTTATTCACTTGGGAAGCAATAACATCATCCATCTCCCTTTTCCACATTTGTAATGGCTTTAGTTCACTATTGGTGAGTTGAATATCTAGCAACAGTGACAAATCTACTAGATCATAATGAGCCTTCAGTTCTCTTATTTTCTACTCCAATGGGGCTATATATCCCTGAAACTTTTGCTCACTAATTTCATACAAAAATGTATAGGTTGGAAACAAGTTAGGGTATTTATCCTCATGTTGGTTGGCTCCAACTGCTATTAACTTCAATCTCTCAGCCCTTGGAATCCACTTGTTCAATATTGGCATAGCCAACTCCTTATCTATTTGAGATAATCCTATTGCTCGCATCATCAAGGTGTAATTATCATGCACACTATTCAGTTTGGCCTAAATCTTCATATTTAGATGCTTCAAGATAGTATGCACAATCTTTGAGATATTTTCATACATTGTGTCTTGTGCCCATTTCGACAACTTCTTATGTGTTTCAACTTGTGAAATAAGTTGTTCCCTTGTAGGTTCGCTAGATGAGCTGGGGCCCGATTTGCTTGGTTCTTCCACTAAAAGTGGTTTTTGTCCCAAATTATATGGTACCATTGTCAAAGATTGATCTTGAGAGGGCGATTGAGAAGGTTCCATTGGAGAAGATGGAGGCAAGCAACTTGAGCTGGCCTAGCCTTGATCTTTATGCATTTCTTCCCTTGGCTTATAAAATGCCAACTCTATCTCTAGTATAGCTACCTTTTGTTGACTATTATCATATTCATTAAGTAGCTCATGGTACTTGTTCTTGAAGTCACCCCTTTCAAGGGTGAGGTTTTCCATAGCTTCTTTAGTAAATCTAGCAACATTAACTACCATGTCAACTACCTCCAAGGCTGGCGTATCAACAACTCTCTTCACAAGTAATTTCCCATTGACATCTGATGACTCGACAAGTACTGGTTTCCTGGATCCCATGGATAATGACCAAATTTCTAGTGCATCCCAATCTTCACTAAATGCAGCCCCCTTAAGTGCCATATCCAATTCCTCTTATGTTTGCATTAGAGGCCTTTCAACCCTTCTTATAGCATCTAGGACTATAGCATCAACAATATCCCATTTTGGCAGCAATAACACACCACACTTATTTACAAGCTCTCTACCATCCTGAGCATTAATATTTTGAAATTCATTCTTTGTAATGCTCCTCACCTTGGCCTGAATGACACTTTCAGGTAACTCTAGATGCAAAATCCTTTCAGTGGTCACTTTCTCTTCATATTTTGCAGCTTTGGATCACCACCAAAAATCCCTAAATGTAGATGTTTCAATAAAGGAGTTTTCTTTCATAAAATCCTTGCAAGCTCGAATCCTCAAGTCATTTGCACTATTTAGACCACTAATGTCAATTTTTCCCAACCTGAGACTGCTTTGTCCTGAACTTGAGGAAATTTCCCCTACAGGAAGAGGCATTCCTTGTTGCATGTCCTTAGGAGTGATAAATATATCATCTTCATCTATATCAGAATATTCAACCACTCCTCTTGCCTCAATCCTTTGCTTCTTAATAGGTGGTTGCTCCAATGGAACAGGACTTCTTGGGGGTGAATCAAGGTCGATTACAAGTGGAGGAACCTGCCCTAGAGGTGATGGCATTGCACTCTCAAGAGAAGTTTCCTTTGATCCCTTAGAAGCGATAGGGGTCGGCAAGGTTTGTTCTTCATCCATTGTTTTCTTCCTCCTAGAGTTGATTCTTAGTTGCTTGGTTGGTTGGTAAGTAGGCCTTTCTTCCAATGTCACAATAGTCTCTTCTTCAACCACTCTTGATTTTCCTTTGTCTGCAACCTCCCATTGCTCCCTTAATATACCAACTACATTTTCAAAATTATCCATAACATATATAACCCAGCTAAATTCATTAGGTATATTTGGTAGAGGATTATATTTGGGATCCTTCTTCCATTTTTCCTCTAACATCTTCCTATAAGCAAGGTACTTATCTTTCGTTTCATCTTGCTTTGGAAAGCTAAAGATATTCTTGAAGACATCTTCAGGATAATCGAAGATATGCACAAAATTACCTAGCCTCTTATCTATTTTCAATTTGGTAATAAAGCCCTCAGGATCATGATTCCTTGGGCGCATGGTCTCCAACTTGTAAGGCACAAGTAGATGTACTAATTGCTTCCATGCCCCTTTCACTAGAAAATAATCAACAAACATTGTCCACTCTACAAAGAATGAGCCTTTCTTTGATGTATCAGGTAAGTACACTACCTGTGAAGCTCCCAATTGTATCATGATTTCAAGAAACCCTATCATTAGCAGCACATCTCTTGGCATAACATATGGATCTAGACTGTTTCCATATACTCTGAAAATTATTTTATTAGGGTATAAAATCAAGTCTCCCCAATTGTGACTCAAATTCAAGTCTAGCCTCATCTCCATAGGTCTCAAGAATTCATGAATTTCTTTAGGAATTCTTGGTGGTTCATAGATCAAGGATCTCCTTATTCTTGTGCAAAATAATTTTGAAACATTACATAATTATACTTTAGATCATCCTTGTCCAAAATCTGGGTCCAACATTGAATAGGAAAATTGATACCTTCTGCCTTTCTTTTCAAAGTTATATCTTTCTCAAAGACCTTCTTCCCTTTATGCAAAAACATATGAATTAATAATGAATACCATCATAATTTCACCCATTTTTTCCTTCCTTTAGCTCAACCAAACCCTTGTGGATATGCTCTGCCATATAAGTGGCATAATCATAGACTATGTTATAAGTTGGGTGTTGCAGATGAGTTGCCAGATAACTATATTCTTTCTGTAATGTGTCAGGTAGAGAAAACCCAATGATTTGGCACAAAGAATATATAATTTTCCTGAAATAGCTCGCAAAATAGCTCATTGGGAAAGGCTCAAGCTCCTTCTCACCAATTTTGATTTGCTTTCTATGCTTCCTAGTACCAGTCACAGTAGTATGCAAGGGAAACAAATTTTTCCTGATGAATACCTTGGTATTTTTTTGTTCCTTCCTGATATCATCCATATTTAGAGGAACCAAATCCTAACTCCACTTATGTAAATCAAAAAAATATTCAATTCTTTCTTGGTTATCTTTACCATATCCCTCCCATCAAATGTCTTGACAACCCTAGAAACTAGATCATACCTTGAGGTGATATCTTTCAAAAGATCCACATCCATATACATGTTGGGAACAACTAATTTTCCCATATCTAACCTCCAAAGATTGCAAAGAGGAGCTCCAAGGTTCCTGTTCCCGAACCAATGCTGAAAGAGCTCCTATCGAGTATAAGGAAACTCAGCATCCTTTATGAAGAATTGTTTATCCATCACTCCCCTCTCTAATAGTAGGGCCATAGAACAAGACCTTTCCTTCATGTTTCTTATTTGTAGAGGAGGGTAATAAGTCAATTACATCCTGGGAGAGTGTTCTAGATTGGGCCGAAGGGGCAGCGATTTGTACTTTGGGAGCCATGGATTTTAAGCAGACCAAGGTTTTAACAAGAAAGGTTTCAACTACTAGCCTCCTAATTAAGACCTTAGACTCAATGTGAATTCTAATTCTAAAAGGTTTCATGGGACTACAACTTTTAAAGATGGAATTAACCCTAATTCCAAGAAATTAAAGAAAAGCAATAAAACACATTCACAGAAAGCAAATTGAAAGCCAACCCTAATTCATAAAACTAAAATAAAGCATAAAACTGTGTTTATCATACTTACGAATTTCAATCACAATAACCCTAATGGCGGTCAAGATGAACTCTGCAAGTCACTTCTTTCGATTTTTTCATATTGCTCCAAACATGTCTTCAAATCCCAATTATGCAAGATCTAACCATATACGTATATTTTGAGGGAAATTGAGTAGATTTATGAGTGACCTCTGCCATTACTAATCGCTTGCGTGAAGCAAAATAATTACAATGGGTGTACTCGTAATTTTTGAATGTGTACTATCAATATTCAGCTGAGATGGCCATCTTGAACGACTCAAATTGAGTCAATTACATTTGAATTTCATCATTGTTCCAGCTTGAACAACTGTCCAATAGAATGCACCAACTGGATCTTCTTTCATGTACTTGTGGGCTCCACATGCTAGTAGTCATAGGACATACATGGTGAATTCTCGTGGTCCTCACATCTTTTAACAAGCTTGCATCTTCCCTTTGCGAGATGGCATGGAACGACAACAATCGAATCTTCCCTCTTAATAATCATTGTTGATCTTAAAACTTTGAGTGTCGAGATGAAAAGTGACGGTAGGGTTGGTACCTATGATTAAACACGTGTTACCATCTTGTAGACCATCCAACAATTAAAGTATCATCATTTGGGATACACAAGCCAGCGAGGAATGGCTCAGATTAAATCCCACAATCTGATGATCATCAATCTTGCACATGTGACAAAGTTAGTTATAAAAGAGGGCCATGACTAGGTCGATGACATTTTACCCTTGAAGACAAACGACTTAGAATTAAGTCATTTATGATCGAAATATTAAAGCCCGACCTTGGGAAAATTAAAACGCTTCATAGTTGAAGGTGACCGGGTAACCTAAGCAAAGGGGCCGATAAGTAATGCACAAAGATGGCTCAAAAGGAAACTTAAACAACTAACAACCGGGTAGAGAAAGTCAATGCAAAATTAAAATTCCCAAGGTTTGTAAGTGAAGCATTTGAAAACAATGTTACATAAGCAAAACCTTAAACCCTGCCTATGGGCAACCTGTGACATCCTATTGTTGAGCTAAAAAGGACCTGTAAATGCTAAAAATGTTAAGGACTCCATCAAGGTGCTAGTCCATCATTGAAAGTGATGGAAGATTTTAACTCTTTAATCGTTACTAATGGCTTGAAGGATATTTTGTCGAGTAAAGGAAATTTTATATGGAAAAATCGAGGAGAGGCTTTTCATAGATTGTTGAGAGGTTAGATAGATTTATAGTGTCTCCTAATTGGTTTCAAGGGTAGTATGGAGTAAAAAAATTTACCTACTAAAGATTTTGATCACTATGAAATTTCTTTAAGTATCTCAAATGTCTCCCTTCCCAAAACAAAATCATCCTTTAAATTTGAAAGCATGTGGTTTAGGCATTCACAATTCATTCCTCTAGTGTGGCAATGGTGGAAAAATGTACCTTTTGTGCAGGGAACAAAAATGTATCAGTTGTACTGTTAAATGAATCATGTCAAGCAACAAATAAAGGTATGGAATGCTCAAGTGTTCAAAAATATTTTCCACTAGAAAGAAATAGTATTTAAGGAGTTGACAGAGGTTCATGAGAAAATCATATAGGATGGCTTAAATGACAGATTGTATGAAAAACAAAAGGGCTTGCAGGTGCAATGAGAAGAATTATTTGTTAGAGAGGAGATATATTGGAGACAAAAGTATCATGAACTATGGCTCAAAGAGGGTGATAGAAATACAAAATACTTTCACACTTCAACTCAGCTAAAAAGAGCTACATCTGCAATACTCTCTATTTAGGAGATGTCTTTAGGTAATCGGCTATCGTCAAAAGAAGAAATAAAAAGAGAAGCGGTGAAATTTTTTTCTAAGCTTTTAACAACTCCTCAAGGAAAAGATGAGAAGCAAAGGAAAGATGAAGAAGAGATCATTGATGTCATTCCTATGTTGGTTAACCAAGAGGATAATGATAACCTTTTAAAGCCTTTTACCTTAGAGAAAGTAAAAAGTGTTGTTTTTTCTTTGCCTCTAGATAAAGCATTGGGTCTAGACAAATTCACAACAATCTTCTTTCAAAAAAGCTAGGACTTTTTGTGATATGATTTATTGTGGGCTCTGGAGGAGTCAAGGAGAATGGGATCAATGCTTAAGCAGTTCAATGTGACAAATATTTTCATTATTCCCAAAGTAAAAAATCCTAAAACCTTTGCAGAATCTAGGCCCATCTCGTTATGCAACACAATCTACAAAATATTTACCAAAGCAATTTATTTAAGGATGCAGCCACTAATAGCAAAAATTATTTCTCAGGAGCAGGGTGGCTTTGTTCCAGGCCATGAAACTTTTGAAGGGGTCTTAATATCACATTAGACACTTCATTCTATTCATAAGTACAACTTGCCTTCTTTCGTTGTTAAGTTGGATATGATGAAGGCTTATGATCGTATTGATTGGGAATTTCTAGATAAAGTACTTGAAAAGTTTGGCTTCAAAGGGAAGTGGTGAAGATGGATTCACTCTTGTTTATTAGGGGCCATGTTCTCTGTATCCCTCTTTTTATTCATCATAATGGTAGAGGTGCTTAGTAGGTCAATCATGCAGCAGCAATGTTAGGGACTTTGGAGAGGAGTTATTATCCCTAACATATATATATTAGTGACACATTCTCTTTTTGCAGATGATACGTTATGTTTTGGAAAATCAACAGTAGATGAAGCTATTCAAATCAAGCAAGTGTTAGACAAGTACTATTCAACTTTAGGTTAGAAAATAAATGTAGCTAAATCCAAAATATACATTTTTAACACAAAATGAGACTATGAAGGAAAGGATAGTTCATGTATTGGGGTTCAAACAAGAAGAATTACCAAGAACATATTTAGGCATCCCTTTTTTCAAGGGTGAAAACAAGGAAGCTTATTGGGGGAAAGTGATAGAAAGATTGAAATCCAAATATCTAATGTGGAAGGAAAGATGGTTAAAATTGTCAAGTAGGATTCTCTTAATAAAATTTGTACTTTCTGTTATCCCTAATTATTTTTTGGTGGTACTCAAAGTGCCAAAATCAGTCCTTTTAGAAATTGAGAGAATTATCAAAAACTTTCTTTGGAAGGGAAACATGAATGATCAAAAGAAAGTACCCTTAATCTCTTTGGATAGCATGGAAAGGGTTAAAATGCAAGGTGGCGCAAGAATACATAACATTGCAATAAAAAACAAGGCATTCGGGGCTAAATTAGTCTGGAAAATGTACACAAAACTAGAGGCAAAATGGTGTAAGCTAATACAAGCTAAATACTTAGATAATTCCAATCCTTTAAGAATCTTTACCATTTCAAACCCCCCAAAAGGATCAACTATATGGAATTTCTTGATATCATGTAGGCCCATTGTTACTTCTTACATTACTTGGGAAATTCATATTGGACAAAATGTAAAGTTTTGGGTGTTAGTGTAATTAATTATTTATTACACTAGCATAAGTTAACTTAGGTCTTGCATTTAATTAATTAAGTCCTAGGTTGCATAATTAGATAAATCATTTAATAATGGGGTAATTCCCCCTTCCTTGTTTGTAGTAGATAAGATTCCTTCTAGAAGATGAGTTGTCCTTCTAGAAGTTATCTCTATCTTTTTATCATTTCCTAGATAGGATTCACATGTTGTCACATGTAGAGTGATTTTAACACTTGGAAACATCTTATGAATTTTAAGTTTTCACTCATGCCTATATATTCAAGGCATTTTGTACATTTGTAATCATGTTATATTCAATTTGGCATCCTTGCATCTTAATGATAGCATGATATTTCTGCCATTTCTCTCTTATGGGAGTTATTTTGTCTTGCAGGTGATTCTAGGGTGTTTGAGGAGTTCACCTAAACTCCTTCATTGGCAATATCTTATGCATTTTAAGTTTTCACTCATGCCTATATATTCAAGGAATTTTGTACATTTGTAATCATGTCATATTCAATTTTGGCATCCTTGCATCTTAATGATTGCATGATATTTCTACCATTTCTCTCTTGTGGAAGTTATTTTGTCTTGTAGGTGACTTTGGGGTGTTTGAGTTCACCTAAACTCCTACATGGTATCAGAGCTTCAGTGCTACAGACTTCTTCCCAGATATGAGGGACCAATCTTGGCATGAAAGTTTTGCTAGATGCAAGCAGTTTTTTTATTGAAGCCATTTTTCATTTTTGCTTCAAAAATCCAGCTTCCACTCAGTTGTAGGAAAAATGATTTATGGGTATTGTAGCCAGGGCCGAAAGCTAAACTAGATATCTTTTATATTTTTGATATCCTACATGGATCTGAAGAACATAGCTATACAAAAGTGGTGCGTGTCATTTTTCTCCTAGTTAAAGGTTAAAAACAAAAAATATTTTTTGCTTGCTAGATCAAAAAATGATTTCTGGGTTTTTCTCTTAACTTCAAAATATTTCTAAGTTTCTGTTTTTGTCTACTCATTGTGAACAAATTTTTTAGAAATCAAATCAAAAGTAAACTTTTTTTGCTAGAAAACCCATTTCCTACAGGCTAAATTCAATTTTTTTTTAAAAATCATAACTTTTGGCTATGATATCGGATTTTTGAAAATGAGATATCATCAGAAAGCTGGTTTTGTCATCTGCACAGATCTGAAGTCCTTTTTAATCATGGAGGCAGATGTGTACCTTGGTTTTTGCATGCACTCATTTTTATTTTCATGCACTAGGTTTACATTTTCTCCATAGTTTATGCATGTTTTGCATTCTCTCCTTTTGCAATAATTGGGTATTGTAATAAATGAACTGATATAAAGTTTCATTGGGGGGCTTCTTGCATAATAAATTGATTAGAGTGTGCATGCACTTTGATTTCATCTTCATATTGATGACAACTTGCATGAGTTGTATCTAGATTTTGTTTCAATGCTGCAGACTTCTTCCCAGATATGAGGGACCAATCTTGGCATAAAAGTTTTGTTGGATGCAAGTAACCTTTTTATTAAAGTCATTTTTCACTTTTTGCTTTAGAAATCTAGCTTCCACTCAGTTGCAAGAAAAATGATTTATGGGTTTTGTAGCCAGGGTTGAAATCTAAACTAGGTATCTTTTAGATTTTTGATATTGTGCACAGATCTGAGGAAATAGCTGTACAAAAAGAGGTGTGCGTTAGTTTTCTCCTGGTTAAAGGTTAAAAAATATATGTTTTCATTTTTTGCTTGCTGGATCAAAAAATGATTTATGGGTTTTTCTTTTAGCTTCAAAATATTTCTGGGTTTCTATTTTGTCTACTCATTGCAAACAAATTTTTTAGAAATCAAATTAGAAGTAAACTTTTTTTTGCTAGAAAACCTGTTTCCTACAAGTTAAATTCATTTTTTTTTTTAAATTCATAAATTTTGGCCATGGTGTCGGATTTTTGCAAACGAGATATCATCGGAAAGCTAGTTTTGTCATCTACACAGATATAAGGTCATTTTTCATCATGGAAGCATATGTGAACATTGGTTTGTGCATGCACTCATTTTTGTTTTCATGCACTAGGTTTGCATTTTCTCTTTAGTTTATGCATGTTCTCCTTTTACAATCATGGGGTATTGTAATAAATGAATTGATATAAAGTTCCATCGAGGGGCTTCTTGAATAATAATTTGATTAGAGTGTAGTTACATTGCATGCACTTTGATCTCATCTTCATATTGATGACAACTCACATGAGTTGTATCTGGATTTTGTTGTTTCTTTTGGCCTTATCTTGCTCATAGTTGGACACATTTTGGTTCACATTGGTTCACACTTCATATTGAGAGCCTATGGTCATTGATCCGCATTGGGTCACATCCATCTCAATTTGAGGGCCATGTTTTTATGGTTAATGTTCCAAAATATTTATGGTACTTGTTCCCATGGAGCAATTTTAGTTACAGTTTGGCATTGGCATCAAGAGACACATTGCTTCCAGATTTTGTCATCATATCATTCCCTCTTATGGGGGTATCATTTTCATCTATTGTTTCTTCATAGATTTCAGGGTTGATCCAGTATGTGATTTTTCCAGCGTTTCTTGGCATTAGGTCTGTTGTTGCATTATTATGATTCCACTATGGTCTCTTGTAAACAAAGGTATCTTTCCTTGCTTGCTGCATTAAGGATTCCGGTATTACTCCATCAAAGTTCTTCCAGTGCTTCTTTGCAACAGGTCATCTCATTGAGGGGGGTTTTTTCCCACTGGGTTTTCTCCTCTTTCTCTTTCATTGCATTTGTAAATGAGTACCTAATCAGGCCTTGTTGTCAAGACTCATCTTTGCAATATAAATTTTCTTTTCCTTGCACTTATGGTGGGGTGTTGGTGTAATTAATTATTTAATTACACTTTGCATAAGTTTACTTAGGTAATATTTTAAGTCCTAAGTTGCATTATTAAATAAATCATTTAATAATGGGGTAATTCCCCCTTCCTTGTTTGTAGGAGATAAGATTCCTTCTAGAAGATGAGTTGTCCTTCTAGAACTTATCTCTATCTTTTTATCATTTCTAGATAGGGTTCGCATGTTGTCACATGCAGTGTTATTTTAACACTTGGCAACATCTTATGCATTTTAGGTTTTCACTCATGCCTATATATTCGAGGTATTTTATACATTTGTAATCATGTCATTCAATTTGACATCCTTGCATCTTAATGATAGCATGATATTTCTACCATTTCTCTCTTGTGGAAGTTATTTTGTCTTGTAGGTGATTCTGGGGTGTTTGAGAAGTTCACCTAAACTCCTTCATGGTATTAGATCCCCCAAAAGGATCAACTATATGGAATTTCTTGATATCATGTAGGCCCATTGTTACTTCTTACATTACTTAGGAAATTCATATTGGACAAAATGTAAAGTTTTGGGAAGATTCTTGGTAGGGTAAGCCTCCTCTACAAGACATTCTAGAGTTACAGCCACTAAGGGAAGTATTAATAAATGAATGGGGGGAAAACTTTTTAGATTATGTCAAGACAACACAAGTTTTAACATGGAAAATGATTTGGAGAACAAGCTTTGATTCTTCTCTCCCATTAAATCATTTTTTGCCACTTCATGAAGTATTGAAAAGTAGAAATGTGTATCTTTCGGGAAGGTCTGATAGGATTTTGTGGGCTCTATCAAAAAGAGGGTATTTATTCAGTCAAACAAGGTTACAGAGCTTAAGCCAGAAAATTGGACAGATAGTTTCACAAAGAGCTTATACTTTCTATTGGAATAACAAAATACTTCCAAAAGTGGGGAGTTTTGCATGGTTGGTACTTAGGAAGAGGATACTAACAAGTGATCGTCTAACAAAATTGAAGATTGTGGATCCCTTCAAATGTCCATCATATGATGCAGAATTGGAAACAACTGACCACTTGCTTGTGCAATGTAATTTTGCACAAGGATGCTAGATGTTTGTAAAGAGTAAATTAAATTTGCAGATTCCTTTGCCAAACTCCCTTTTGGATATCTTACAGAGTTGGTTGGTGTTATATAAAACTTCCTTTTTTGCATCTATTTGGAAGGTTATTCCATCTGCAATAATATGGAGCCTATGGTGGGAGCATAATTTTCAAATCTTCTAGAAAACATCATCCTCTCTTAAGATCATTAAAGTAAAAATTAAGAATGCAATTTCAGAGGTAGTAAATGCACATGTGTTGAAGTGCAAGAACTCATCTTCACTCTACACAAGTTGGGATGATTTCATTTTGAAAGCTTGGAAAAATATAGTAATACCATTTTCAGGGAGTCTTCATCAAAGCATTAAATAGAAGGTCGATAGAAAAGAAATCAAATGGAAAACCCCACATTTTGTTTACTTAAAATTGAATTTAGATGGAGTGTTAAGAGGGAATCTAGGAGCTTCAGGGGTAGGCATATGCATATGTGATTCAGTAGGAAATGTTGTTGCAGCATGTTCATACAAATTTCCAATGGGCACAAATAATGTTGTCGAAGCCCAAGCTATCCTATTAGGGTTAGAGGTGGTGTTAAATCTGAGTATATCAAGGATCCACATGGAAGGGAACTTGTTGATTATTGTAAATGCTTGCAAAGGTATAAATATTCAAAGTTGGAATCCAAATTATAGTTTGCAAAGAGTATGGGACTTGTTAGACATGTTTCAATCATA
>VDFB02156937.1:15206-41318 GCA_007258455.2 Sequoia sempervirens
ATAATCTTGCACACCTATCGAGAGGGAAATAATATGGTAGATAAATTGGCTAACCTGGGTTGTGGCAATATAGAAAAATCAATATATAATGATATTCAATTGTAAATGTATCCACAACTAGTAGAGATAGTTGCACGAGAAATTGTGAATGTGGATAAGTAAAGTAATTCATTAGTGAATATGCCTATTGAATATTGTAAGGTTCACACGTTGAAAATCGGAATCAAATTTGTTGCGTAAGCATTTAGTAATTGGCAGAAGTTGAGGTGGAAATGGTACAAGGGAACGGGTAGAGCTAGATCATAAGACATGGGGTTATTGTCAAAGGAAAGTGAAGGTTTGTATGCTAACATGTTGCTCTATTTTGCAGGTACTTTCCCAATGAACAAGGGCTTATTTTTCACAAGCTATTTACTCACAAGTTATTGGGTCACTCATCACCATATTGGGAAGACATCATATCGTCTCCCTTCAATAGAAGCAAGTCCCTTTGATGAGGTTTATCGGCTTGTCGAAGAGAGTTCACCCATGGTCCCTACGATACAAGATATCTCATCTTTGTCATTGGACCATCAAGGAGACTCAAGGTAGAGTCACTTTGATAAGGATATGTCTCTCTAATTTTTTTCCTTTACATGCTCCATCAAACCATTGAAGAGACTCGGGATAGAGTCCTTCCGATGAAGTTGATTCCCATCGACGAAGACCGAGGCAAAGCTTCAAGCTGTCGAGGAGAAATTTCACAATTTCTTTTCAAACCATCATTCACAAGCTACCGGGTCACTCATTGCCATATTGAGGAGACATCACATCATCTCCCTTTTCCAAAAGCAAGTCCCTTCGATGAAATTTATCAGCTTATCAAAGAAATTTTACCCATGGTCCCTTCAATACAAGATGTCTCATCTCTGGCATCAGACCATCGAGGTGACTCAAGGTTGAATCCCTCTTATATGGCTAAGTCTCTTTGATTAGATTCCTTTGCATGCTCCATCGAGCCATCAAAGAGACTTGAGATAGAGTCCCTTCAATGAAGTTGATTCCCATTGACAAAGGCCAAAAAAAGCTTCGAGTTGTCAAGGAGACATTTCACAATGTCCTATCAAACCATCAAGGCCTCATCAACAAGATTCCTCCAACCTCCCATCGGCGTATCGAGGAGACAAGAATCAAAATTATGGCGTACCCACAAAGTCCCGTCGACAACGATCCTCCATCTTTTCATCGGCACTTCGACATGGAAGATTAATTTTGATCATCTTCTAAGGTGTTTATTGTCTTTGAATATAATGAATTTTGTGTCATGATTCAGGCTATGTTCCATCTATCAACAATGTATATCTGCTTTGTAAGAGGTTTTGAAATTCCCATGTAACTTCCTGAATCGTATATAGTCTGGGTCTAAGTTAGAAAATTAGCAAGCACAGCTACAGGGGGTTGTAAGCATGAATTTTGTAAGGGATGTTCTCTAGTATGGGCTCTATTATGGGTCTATGGTTATCATGAAAGTTTTTTAATTACAGAGTCAATCTGTTTTCGAATTTACTTGGCTTTGAGAAAGAAACTTTGTAAATCTCTAATTATATATTAATATATATAGGCATATCCTATCTTTTTCTAAAAAAAAAGACACATATTTTCATGTATTTTTCTTGTAGTGAGCTAGATAAAATCAAATCACTTTCAATTTTAATAACCTCTTTTTGTGCAACTTCTAAATTTTGTACCTTATTTCACTTCAAGAAAAATCTAACTTCAAATTGTAATGTAGCTCCATGAAGACACACAATTGATTGTTTTTATTCAATTGATCATCTTGAGGAATATTTTTAATGATCAATTTCAAATCATTTGAAAAACTCTCTCATGGGTTTGTGCTTTCTTTCTTCTAAATCTAGAAAAATTGAAACAACAAAGTATATATGTCAACTACAGTTTTAAATCTCTAGATAAAATTTTCTTCCAAGTTGTCCCAATTCGTAATACATCCATATTTTAATTTTTGAAACTATTTTACACTATGCCCAATGAGGCTCCCAACGAATAACTGTACAAACATATATTCATCACAAACTCCTAGAATTCCATAGACAACAGTGAATTCTTGAATATGAGTGTCAGGATATTGTGAGTTCTCAAAGGTGAACTTTGGAAAATGTTTTATAGACCCCTTAGGTAAGGCTATATACCAAGCCAATTCCAATGGTTCAAACTGAGTTCCCCATGGCCGAGATAAAACTAGTGCCATGGTGCAAGTCTTAAAATAATGACTATAGATATATTACCTCAACAAAGTCACCAACCTCCATTCAAGAGGAGGTAATTTTAAACCTTCCAAAGAATAAGATGCACTAGTCTTTTCATCTCCCTAGAAAATTCACCAAAAATTTGTTTCTTAACAAATTTGTCATTATAGATTTTCCTTGAAAAATGATCTTGAGTTACCATGTTGAGAAACGAAAAAAGAACCAACAATTGGAGAGATGACTATTGGAATAACAAACTTTCTCTAAATTTTAGAGGTAAAAATCCCTTGTATGATGAAATTTGGATTTTGATAGACATGCCTTTAACTAGAAATCAAGGAAAATAATAAAGTAAATGAGAAAGAATCCTTGAAAACATAATAGCATCTAATTTTAAAACAAGTAGTGACTCAAAGTCTTACTACTTCCAATATCACAATATATAAATATATATATATATATATATATATATAATTTTAGTTTCAAGATAGTAATCAACTCATAGATTAATATACTATGTTGAAACCAATTTACTAACTTATACCACCAAAAAAATTAAAATTAAAATTAAAAAAATCCCTTTATTACATATAAACTCTCATTTATAGCCTATTCACTATTTCATAATTGATTCTTGAGTCTTCTCCTTCCCTTTTTCATTAGTCTATATCTACTGAACTACATGTGGTGCATTAGCTAATTCCTTCGCTTTCTCTAAAATATTTATCCAAATCTTTTCATATTTCCTCATTGATTCATCATGATTCCAACTTATTTCCAATTCAAATATTTTATCTTTTACTTCATCATGCCTATTGTTTTTCTATGAAAATCACTAATTCCTTCATCCTTTCATAATATAGATCTTACATCCTATGTAGATTGAGATTCACAAGAATCACCTAAAAAATTTATTATCTTTCAAAATGGAAAAACCAAAAGATCAAACCCATTGTTATAATATTCAAATTTATTTAGGATCATGTCCTCTATTTAATCCAAAACTATGGTTTTCAACATATGAAGAGGTGAACTTTTAGGATTTCGAGCATACAAAAGAATATCAATTTTATGCCCACCATGCTTTTTGAAACTAAATATGATTTTTGGATTCCTTCACAATATTTATAATTCAAATTATAACTTAGAAATCCAACAACCACGATTTCAGCTAAAATTTTGAAATTTTTAGAAGTCCTCGATTGGAGATTTATCCTTTTACGAAAACTTAACTAGATGGTGTATAACAATCTTGGAGAATAACTCATCATTTATTTATACTTCGAATATCCAAAACTCAAATTTTGATTATTTTTTAAACTACTTGCCAAGAATTTGAACTTCTAAAATATCACAATCCAAGAAGTGTTCCAACTTGAAAATTTTCCTCAATATCTTCAATGGCACCAGGAACACACCTATGAAACTATTTTGTTACATCTCAAACAATTTATGAGGTTTAATTATTTTTTATTCAACAAGGTCAAAATGAGTGTAGCAATACTAAACTTGCATGACAACATGGGTAAACAAATGATCTCAACTAGAAAATAGTTCAAATCTTAGGGTAGCTAAAAAAAATTGCACAATTATATTATCTCAAAGGGATTTAGCATGATAGTCTTTTGACAATTTCCATACAAAGTTTAAAGTTGAGATAACTCAAAAATATGGACAAAAAAGTAGACCTTTTTCACATTATGAAAAAGATCCTCCATGTAATTAAGGTAGAGTGGGTGTGATTCCCAACTTAGGGGTTTGAGTACGAGTATCCACTATTTTAATTTTTGGTATGAGCACCCACAATGTTGGATTGGGATATAAATATTTGATGTAGGAGCATCACACTCCTACCCCTCCTTGGCCTGATGTTGTTTCCTCATCGGAAGAACTATAGCTCATCGGCAGGAGATTGTTACTCATTTCGGTGATGGGACGATGGAGTTGGAGTTCATCAGTGTGAGTGCTCCATATCGTGGAACATCAACCTTTATCCCAGAAAAGGCCCAATGGTGACAGAGTGTTGTGGGATCATCAACGAACAGGTGGTATCGGCGAGATAGTGGAGGAGTTCCCTCGATGGGCCTGGGAATTAAATGGTGATCGTTCCAGGATGTGTATCGATGGGAGATGCATTAAGGTCCCAATGATAGAATGATGGGAGTATGAAGTCAATTGTGGGACCCAGTAGGATGATGTACAGTTATGAGGCAAATGAAAAGATGAGACATGGTAGGAACTGATAATGAAGATGACCATGGTGGGACCGATAGGAAGATGGAGATGGACAACTAACATGATGATGTGGACAAGCCAAAGATTGGCGAGAGAGAATGATTTCGGTGAGACTCAAATTGGGGTCTCCTGATGGTACCATGGACTGAGCATATGTGTCATCTGCGGATGCTTGTATCAGTCCCTGGAACTCCAGGATGATGATAGACTCCGGGCCAGTGGGTAGTACGATGGGGATATCGGGCAAATGCCTGAGATGACGGTAATGGCAAGATGATAATCGAAGATTTGAAAACAAATGAATTCACATCACGTTGTAACCCATTCCCATTCATTGGCAGCGTGGTCCCCCTGGATTTTTTTCATTCCATCGCATTAGAAGCTGCATACAAAATTAACGGCTTATACTATGACAACAGGAGGAATAATGTCAAGACTGACATGCAAGAAGGTGATGATATAAATAAATAGCCCGAGACTAGGGAAAGCAGAAGTGGAGATGGTAGAATAGTCAGCCAGCCAGAAGAAAGAGCATTAGCAGAGAGAGTAGTGTAGGGAGAGAAGAGAAGGTGGCCAAGTAGCCAGCCACAAGGAGAGGCACTGGCAGTGATAAGCCAACAAAAAGGAGAGGTACTGGCAGAGAAGCCAACAAAGAGTGAGGTGGAGCTCACAGGTAGTAAGGAGATCTGCAATTTAGCAGACGATTGTAGTGAGATAGCCGATGTGCGGCGTTGAATTCTGTAATGTTGCTCCCAGATGAATAAAAGAATATTTTGAACCTATGTGTGTCAATCTGTATGTTGTGTGGTCTATTTTGGCAGCATGATTGATAGCCTAACAAGGTCCTCTGATCCCACTGCGTCAATATCCTACTATGATATATTATGAGATGGAAAAGAAATCTAGGAGGTGGTGTATGAAATGGTGTTGGTGGAAGTTAAAGTGTATGTGAATATATTATTCTATGGAGTATATTATTTTCTCTCCTATTAGTAGAGTCCCCACCCCCATGAAGGATTCTATAATGGAATTATTTGTTATGTGTGTGATTTTTTGGGCTAGTTATATATTTTTAAACTATGTAATATGTGATGTGAATGTAGTGAATCTTTTGTTTGGACATATGTGTTAATCTTTTGTTGGGAGGTGAGCTCCATTGGCACTGTGAAATAAAATTATGTTGGTATATAGATTGGAAAGCTTGGTGGAGTCTGTTATGTTTAGGTACTCACAACTTGGTTGTAACTTACAAAAATAAATTAGGATGAAAAAAATAAAAGTGAATTGAAAATTAAAAGAGTTGATAATTTAACAAATCATAATTTCTTTAGTTGGGAATGGTGCAACAAAAATAATTTTTATTTAAAAATTATAAACTTGGTTCTTGTAATGATTTAATTAATAAAATTAAAAAAAATGTCTAGTAGATTACCTTTTTACTAATGAAAATTGTTACTCTATTTTTTTTGGATTCTAAGTTTCTTATAAAAATAATAGAAATATAGTAAAAGGGAAAGAATTAACTTACTCTCCTGAGTTCTTTTTTGAAAATAAATTATTTCTCTTAATAATTTAAATTTTAGAAGGCTTTAGTAACAATATTTTCTAAGTATTTAGTTAATTATTTATTGTTGGTGTAAATGGGTACTCTACCTAACTAGTTCATTAATGGATCTTATTTACATGTTTACTTAGGTCATAGGAGGGAATATTTCTAGGAGTTAGTTGCCATTATATCTTATATTATATTTTGACATTTAATACTTGTGTCCGAAGTCATTTAATATTAGTTGTCTCATGACATGAGATTAAGACACTTGTCATGATCTTGTCTAATCCTATGTCTCACCTTAGCTATATGACTAGGTGGTCTTATGTGTAAATCAACAATCATAAAAATTCATTGATGAATCATATCATTGTAATATATTATTTGTATCATTTGATAGAATAGCATTATTATCTCATAGATGATCTCTCTTGTGATTTCATGAAGTTACTAAATCTTGGGTGGCTATAATCTTCAGCCAAATCTTGCGTGTTGTAGTGTATTCTATACCAACTCTTACATTTATTAAGTGTTTGAGATTAAATAATTTAAAATTTAAATTATTCTAACGGATTGAATAATAAATTATTTGTAATTCTCTTTAGTGGAAAATATAATATGATTAGAAAATTATTTGATCATTTCAGTAAGCTCAATTTCTTTTAGGAAATTTATTTTAAGAGTTTCTCAATTAATTTTTAAATTCAATCCCTTGAATTTATTAATGTAGTTGTTGATTAATAGGAATTAATAATTATAGAATATTTTACTAAATTAATAATGATAAATGTTGTGTAATTCTATTCTAATGAAATGATCAAATTATATGATTTTTAATAAAAAAAATTAATATTCAATATCTTGAGACTAATGCTTAGTTAAATTAAACTATTTAGTGTGTATTACAAATTTTCATATTGAACATGATATTAGGTGATGTTTTTCATTAAAAAAATTGTGGGTTATTGTGTTATATTTACATGTAGAAAAAATAGGCATGATGGCATGATTGCTCTTCACATATGTTGGCATAATTAAAAGCAAAAAGCGCCCTTCCATTTTGAATCTATCTTGCATATAACTATTTATTGCATCTCCCATTTATAGGTTTCATTTTGATATTAGATCCTTGGTGGAGATTAATTTCACATATTTCCTATATACACAATCATTAACATAAATCATAACATTAAAAAAAATTCATTAAATCCATCATCATTATAATCATTATCATAACATTGATTAAATTATATCTATAACACAAAATAGCCATAACATCACATAGAGATATAGCAATAACATATTTGTCATCATCATCATCATATCATCATAATTATCATAGACCTGGCTTATCCTTCCTATCAAAATTTTGACCCAAAAAAAAAAAATCAGCCAATCTCTCGAGGTGGAATCCTACCTCCATTCCTCAGTACCAATGGCCTACACTATGGCACATCACTATCATAATTTCTAAATGAAATAACACAATAAAACATATTATCTTAAAGAGGGGAAAAATGTAGACACTTAAAAGTGACTAATTTGTTTTCATCTTTCCAATTTATCCTTATGAATTATTCTATACATATTAATTAAATAATATTTGATTATTTAATTAAGCCAATATTTCTTCTTTTTATCCATAATAATTAAATATATTTTTAATTATTTAATTATCTTATTTTTTTATCATATCTACATTAATTAAATAATATTTAATTATTTAATTAATTCATTTAGCATTTTCCCTCTAGCATTAATTAAAATAAAATTCAAATTATATTTGGTCTATTATAATTAATTATTATTTACAAATTACTTAATTAGCTAATACTCCTCTTAATAATTAAATAAATTAAAATATTTTTAAAATTTTAAATTAAACCTTTCCCTCTAAAATAACTAAATAAAATTAATATTTCATTTATTCCTCCAATTTCCTCTTGAATTAAATAATTAAATTCATTAAATTCTTTTAACCTTCCCTCCATAAAATTCAAATTATAGCTCTTACACTATGTCAATTTGTCTCCACCATTGATCAAATATCAAGTGAAACATATAAATAAAGCCTTCATTCATCCATATCCCCTAGCTATCCTACATGATTATCAAGAGATAATTATCTTGAGAGCATGATTTTCATATCTCAAGAGCTAGAGTATCATTATCAAGCAAGCAAGCATTATCAAGATAGGGCATCATATCTCTCCTATCTTTGAGCATCTATCATTATCATTACATCATAATATCATTGTGCTTTCATGATTAGGCTACTTTGAAGAGAAAACAAGGTATTTTCTATAATTTAATTGTTTGTTATTTCATGTTGAGCATAGATCTTGAGATTTATTGAGTGATTGTTGGAGTGTGAATTTGGTACTTTCATTGCATTGTTACTATTTTACATTATTCACATTTTCATCAGTCACACTTGTATATTTTATCTTACCCAAAGAAGATGTTTTTCTTAGGAGGGAAGCATTGAATCCATAGGGACTAGGTCTTCAATAGGTTGTATAGGAAATTAATTACTTTGAATACCTTTTTAGTTAAGAACTTTTTTCTTACCCTCCTATTTATTTTTCTTATCCTTCTATATCTTAGAAAATTTAGCATTTATATTAGCCTTTAATTTTTTAATCTCATGTTCTTTGGTTGAATATCCCAAATTGATGGTAGAAATATAATATTCAACAAGAGTTATCTCATGGTAATCCTTTTACACCATGGGATTAGCAACTTGTGTTATTATTTATCTTGAGGCATCCTAGTTAATTAAGATAAAATCCTAGCCTTTCTTTTGGTCTTAGGTGTCCTTCTAGATCTTATTTGTTAACCATGTTGGAGTAGAAGGATTTTTTCTAGCTTCTTGTATATGTGGCCTCTTGTGTGACACCTATTGATCAACTCTTTCACTTGTTCTAACTTCACCCAATTCCTTATTTTTTTCCTAGTGGGCTTCCTAATCTCTTTTTGATTAATCTATTGTTCAATTTGAAATTTGTATCAAGCATTTTATTTGTTTCACCTATCTCCATAAGAATAGGTATTTATTTATTAGGCTCATCAATCTCCTTAGGTGCCTCTTAATTAATTTATTGAATAGTTATTGGTACTAATTGTAAGATAATATTATGATCTTTATTTATTTCCTTAACAAAGTCCTGAGGGGAAATAATATATTGTTGTATTTTTTTAAACTCTTTTTGGGATTCAAATAATCCACCTTCAAGTTGGTGTCTCCTCCAATTAGGGCTTCTTGAACTATATCTTGTTAAAATATACTCTTCTCTTTTGATACTGCTTGATCCTATAAATAATCACTAACCAACAGTTGGGTTAATTTCCCTATGAATTTTATGAGGTACAACTCTCTCATCTGATAAAAAAATATGTCCTTTTCTAAATTTTAAAACTTTAATTTGGGTATGATTCTAACTAGAAAGCAAGAAAGGCCAAAATACTAGAATTAACAAAGATTTATAAAATGTTACCATTGAATCTTATCAAGTAAGATATAATTTGTGAGAAGACAATTAAGAACAAAAAATAATCTCATTCCACAAAAAATAATAAACATTTTAACCAAATATAATTCTAAACTCAAACATGTCAAATGCCAAAAATTACTCACACATACAAAAATGCAACAATCAAAAAAATTGATAACAACAAAAAGATTAAAATAGATTTAATTCATTCATTGACCCAAAACTGTTGGTTAATTGATTATGCACTATCTGAAATTCTCAAAGTTTTCCTCTATTTCACGATCATAGAGATAATCACCATCCAAAAATTGGGTAAATTATTTCTATGTGAAATAATTTCCCTCTAAATTTTATGAGGTACAACTCCCTCATTTGATAAGAAAATATGTCATTTTCTAAATTTGAAAACTTTAATTTGGGTATGCTTTCAACTAGAAAGTGGGAAAGGCCAAAATACTAGAACTAACCAAGATTTATAAAATGACCACTAAATCTTATTGAGTGAGATATAATTTGTGAGAAGATAATTCAAAACATAAAATAATTGCATTCCAAAAAGCATGATAAGCTTATTAACCAAAGATAATTCTAAAATTGAATAGGTCAAATGCCATAAATTATTTTCACACTCACACAAAAATGCAACAATCAATGAAATCAATCACAAAACATAGATTATAATAAATTCCATTCATTCATTGACCCAAAATTGTAGGCTCACAAACATACAACCTTTCAAGTTCTAATTATATTCTATCTATTTCCTTTCATAATTTTCCTAGAGAGTTATTTTTTGGTGACATCATAGCTTATATATACAATTCATAAGTGTAACTACTTCTTGAAAGTATTTAAAAGGAGAAGTTGAGATTCCTTAAATTTCTTAGGACTTTAATGTTCTTTAAAAAATCAAACCAATAAAAATAAAAGGTATTACTAATGTGGTGCACTATTAATGTTCCCTTGTGATAACTAAGCATCTTGTGTGGTGATTTTTTCCTTGTATGTTTGAAAGACTTTGCTATAGGAGGCATCTCACTATGTTGAGGAATGATCACATTTTTAGTTCTTAGTTTCCACAAAGCTTTATTTCCTCATGCAAAGTCTAATTTTCTAGAGAATGTCGTTGCATTCCCAAGGAATTGGGATAAAGATAATTTAATACTATTAGACATGCATGACAACTGAGAGGGGGGTGAATTAGTTATACATTAAAACATTAAAACCCTCACTAACCTTCAAAACCTTATTATGCATCAACATGAATGTAAAAAATGAGACATTAACACATTCACAACCGTACATAATAAAACACTAGATTTACATAGAAAACCCTAATCAAGGAAAAACCATGGTGAGGATTAACTCACATATATATGAATAACAACACCAAATATAATAAGCTCATTTTCGAAAGGGCGCGCTGCCCAAAAGAGAAGAATGGCTCACTTCCCAAAGTACTTACTATCTAGAATAGAAGAGAATAGAAGAAGACTATTACAAGGGGGCTCACTACCTCAGAGCAACAAGAAGATCCAGCACAACAACTCTACACCATCTGCAACCTTTGGCTCACTGCCTCTAGCAACTTTAAGTTCACTAAAAATGTAGACACCTATTACTCACTACATAAAGAAGCCTTGGTGTTGATGGTGTTTTACCGACAACAACTTCCAGACGAGTGCAATATTCTATCTCTCTCTTAGAGGTAATTTTCAAAGTGCTAAAATCACCCCAAGGTCTCTGGGGTGTCAAGTCATGACAATGCATGGCAGCTGGGACAATCTTGAAAATGATGGGTATTCTGTCAGGACCTTACTACAAGCAAACTGTATCTCTCCAATTTATCAGATTTTGCAATATTATGATCTTAAATCCTAAATCTACCCAAATAATAAAGAAACAACAAAAGATGAGGGTGTAAAAGATGTAATGGAATCTAAACTATTTCTAAGATGGAAAATGCAAATGATAAATACCAGGAATGGACCAATCTCAAATAACCAATTCCTGCTTAACCCACAATGCAATACCACAAGAAAGGTGCAATCTTCTAAGGCATTCATATTTTCAAATCATAGATATTCATCTACAATCAAACTAAGCATAAATAGATGTATGGTCTAGGTTGACTTCACCAGCCTACTACAATCAGATAGTTACTGGGAGTATAGACCAGAGATTTCTACAAACATTCCAAGCATGAAACCATGAACATTATTCACCAAACTTATCCAGTTCTGAATCTAACATCAAATCTATTATCTTCAAGAAATTTCAAAGGATGGAACAACAAAAACCATGCAAGATAAACTAACACAAAAGAATTCACCAGAAACCACAATGCCTTCAATTGTATTAAATCACCAAAATGTAGCAACAATTCCTTTGTTTTGTGTTACAGCATTTGCTTCAAAGAACTAACTACTATCTCTACTACAGAATGCTCTAGCTCTTTCTTAATCTAGCTTGTCTCTATTATTTGTCTAACTCCTTACAAATGAGGCACAAATGCCATTTATAGAGAACCCTCAAAACATGTCGGCCCAACCAAACATTTACAAAATAAAATAGCCAAAACAAGTCGACCTCAGGAATTCAAAATAAGGCACACATTAAATGTCGATACATCATCAAGGTCGGCCAAAACATTCCTCAATTGCAGCCCGGATCAACACATGCCCTATATTAATAGGGAAGCACAAATCACGAAGTTAGCATTAATTACCGCCTCCCTTATCCTTGTTCTGATCCAACGATTCATGAACCTTCAAAAAGACCTTATCCAACTCAGCAACAGGTGGCAAGGGTAGGATTTTGAGCTGACATTCAATTGATCCAATTTCTTCCCTTGAATATTTGACCATTGTATCCCAATCACCCCTATATGCTAAGTACTTATCCACCACAGCCAGATAGGTAGCCGCATCATCCAATTGGTGCCCTGTCACAGAATTTTCAATAGCAGGGGCATAGACATCATGCCACCATTCCCTCAATTGCTCTAAGCTCAAGTATTTAGGGGCGATCTTCCTCCTGCCAGTCATTATCTCAAAAAAGGCAATGCATCCATCATAAACATTGGTTAAATCACCATCCATCTGTTTCCTTTGCTTGTAAATTTTCTTGATGATTTTCTGTCGGATTTGCAGGGATTCAAACCACTCCCAAGGCTCATTAACCCTAGATGAAGAAAGGATTCCATCAACAACCAGCTGATCCTTACTATATTCCATGATTGCTTTGGTTTTCTGCAATAAGAGATCAGTTTCCTCCTTATCCTGAGATAAAACATAATCTAATAAATCCTTAGCCCTTATTGCATCCTTTCCAGTTGAAAGGATCTCCTTTATTGCATCATCTCCCTTAACTGTACCTCCTTCAACCAATTTACTGTAGCCAGAGTAGAAGCTTTCATCCTTTCTATTTCAGAAATGGTCTCCTTCGGTAAGAAACCAGCAGCAGCAGAGGAGGATGGGTGAAAAGACTGCAAAGGCTTCATTAAATATTCTAAACATTTTCCTAAGCCTTTCGTTCTCCTTCTTTAGCTCATGTTTAGACTGTGTTTCCTTCCTTAATCTCCCAATGATCACTGCACTGGACCCCTCATATTCTTCAATATCTTGTTCCATAGAAGTAGGCCCAAGATTAATGGTTTGTACATCATAATCCTCCTCGGTGACCTCATCTTTACTTTTACCAGCAACAGGAGTAGCAATATGAATAACCCTGTTACTAACTTCATCTCTTTCAATCTTGGAAACCACCTTGGCCACCTTCTTCTTCTTTCCCTTTCCAATCTTGGCCTACATTTCATCCCAGTTGAGAGGAGTGTCCTCAACAATGACCTGTTTCCTCCTGATTTCTTTGTCTAGCCAATCTGGAACAACAGGATCCACCCGGATTTCATCCTTCTTAACCTCTTCATGCTGATCTGACGTCTCATCCTTTTCCTTTTCAGGAGACTGACCACCTTTGTTTTCCAACTCTGGCTCCTCCTCTTGCAGGGATGATGGAGTCTTAACAAGGACATCCTCCTTCTCAGGGGATCTATTATCTTTGCTATTTGTGGGAGAATCCTCATACTGTACCAATGGGGAATGATGCATCTCCACATGTCCTACCTCAAACTCAACAGCTGCGCCATAAATTTCTCCATCCTTAAACGGTTCTGCCTCCTCATTGGTCTCATGCTCTTCATGAGTTGTTTGCTCAGGTATATCCAACGAAGGAGAGGTATCCTTCTACTGCTCAACAATGGATGCCATTGGAAGAGGATCTGCCTTTTTGCATAGTCTCCTTGGGAGATGGAGTTCTTGACCTTCTTGAGTAAACCTGAGTTTTCTCTCCTGAGCTCTCCACATCAACCACATGAGGATCCACCTTATCCTTAGAAGTCTCTGGATCCTTCTTCTTAGAAGCCCTGGTTGTCCTTGTCCTTTTTGGCTCCGGAGGAATGTCTTCCTTTTCTGCTTTCTCAAGTTCCTCCTCTTCAGTAGACTTACCTATTCTTACAGTATGACTTCTCTTCTTCCCCCTAGGCTTTCTTTTCTTTTCAGGCTCACTCTCCTTAGGGCCTCTGATTTTAATCTTAAAAGGTGAGCTTACCTTAGTTTTGCCTGAAGAATCATCCTCTCCGGACTCCTCTGAAGTGGAATGAGCATTCAAATTTCCCATCAGATTGAAAGTATAGGGTACCTTCTCGCTCTCCAATTCCCATACTTTATGTTTCAGCCATGACTTGGTAGATTTCAGAATGGGAGCCATCAATTCCTCCAACTTAGTTTTTTCCTTTTCTGACCAGTTTATATCTCCAATGGGCCTGTCTTTAACTGATTCAAATGCATGATCCTGGACTAAATTTCCATCATCCTCCAACTGATCATGAATCAACTTGACATTGTACATTTTGATCACATCAGCTGGAAGCCTAGAATATCTTTTCTTTCTCACCTCAAAGTCATCCTTGCTATTCACCCAGTAGTCCTCTAGATCATCCTTGTGATGATATTCTTTAGTGGCCTTCTTCTGTGCTTCACCAGTGATATCAAAGCCTACCCTCTTAGAATGGAAAGCGAAACCATAAGTACTCAACTCCTCCCCTGATGCATGAACTGATTGGATTGAAGGGCAAACCTCACTTATACCAATTTTCAAGGGAAAATCCCCACCGAACCCTGTCTTGTGCTTCTCTCTTTTAAAAACAGCATCGAAATCACATATTTGCCAGGTAACCTCCAAAAGTATGATATGGTCGGTAGGATATCTAGGCAATCTGTATGGAGCAGTTGGGCATCCATCAATTCTGATATAGGAGAAGGTAGGGAATTGTATGAACCAGGCTCCATATCTTTTAATCAGTTCTTTAGCCCCATCAGAAATTCTCACATGTTCTGCATTCTAAAGCAACCTAGTAATATGCATAGTAAATGCATCATTTGTTCTATAATTCTGATTCCCTAGGTGCAACTCAGGGTATACCTCATAGATGACATCTTGCCCAAATGTTCCTTTTGGACTCAATCCCCTGTATGGATAAAATCTGGCAAGCACATATACCACATAAGATGACATGGTGAATTTCTTTGTCTCCAACACATCTCTCAACTGCCTGTCAATCATTGCACTGATAATCCCTGCCCAATGATAATTGATACCTTGCTCAATCTTGTTGATGACATGCACCATCCAATTCTCCAACACCCCAGCACTCTTCAAGCCAGCTACCCTGCTCAACAATGTGATTGCATCATATATATCTTGTTTGAACTTGACCCTGTGTAACTGCTTAGGCAGTTTGGAGAAATGAGATTTCGGCTTTTCCAGCCAGGAATTGATCATCTGCTGGGCTTTGGTGGGTTCATCCTTGTAATAAGTCTTGGCCAAGTCCATGTCCAAGGCACACACACATGGAAAGTCTGACATATCAAATTCCTAGATAATGGAAATTGGGTTAAAGTTTTCCAACACTCTCCCATCGGTGCTAACAATCCTCTGTGTATCAAAGTCATAGTGTCGGGCACACTCCAATATTAGTTCATAGCATTGAATTGCAGGAGGAAATCCGGCCACATGAGCCAGTCCGAATTTCACCATTCCCTTGGTTAGGACTGATAAATCCCTCTGAGCTTACCTTTCTTTGAACTCTTCATATCTCCAAGCTCCTACATTGGTATCCGAGACCTCTGACCAGATCGGAGCCACCTTACTATCCAGTAATTGACTCTTCACATCCAGCCTTATCTTCTCAGCATCAGAAACTGAGGATCCCTCTGTATCTCCCTTGGCTTTTCTCGCCGCCGCCTTGCTTGATTCAGCCTGCACTCATAAAAGAGCCTCATGGGAATCCAATTATCATCCATATTTCAACCAAAGGTTAGCCTCGAAACCATACGAAATCATTAAGATAAATCATTAATCATCAATCTTGAAAAACTAGGAAAATGAAGTAATCCGGGAAAATCCAGTCGGGGCGGAATTCAGAGAAATTTGACCCAGACGGACTCCCATTTCCAAGACATCATTTATCAAATAAATCATCAATACGGATAAAAGAGATGCGTAATTATCATGAGATTCATTCATTTAACAACAAGAAATCATCATCCAACCTTTAATTCATTACTTCAACTTTGAAAATCGAACTCAATCAGAACCAGGCAGAAAACTAGAAAAATTCGGACAGTTCGGATTTCCGCGAACAACTTGAAATTCTGGGAACTCATCATATTCCCGGGAAATGGCAAAATCCAGGAAAATCCGGGTGCACAGAAATTTTGTGGACACCTCCCGAGAGAAACCTGATGATTGTTTGTATGCAGATCATTGAATGACCATGTATAAACCCCCTATACGATCCAACAAACATGAATTCCAAGCCCATCGAACAGGCTCCTAGGTTGCACATGGTTGCTTTCCAAAGCTCTCAAATAGCAAATCCCTATGGCAAAATAATGATGCCCTAGAATTTGACTACTAAACCTTCACCATGAGAACCTTCAAAGCTGACTTGAAATTTAGACACAATCCCTCAAAATGATGAAACTTCAGAGCACCGAGGGGTCTCAAAGTGCTGCGAACAAAGATTAGGCAAAGATGCAAGACATAGGGATCATGATGATTCCCGCGAGCTTTAACACCCCTAGGCAACATATCAAAACCCCACATCCCACAAATTCTGCAGATTACATGCCAAAAATTCCAAGGCCCTAGCGGGGAACACTGATTCTGAGGTACGCGACATTCAATTGATAAACAAAGGGATTGCACAACACGAGCTAAAACACGGCTGGAAAGGTGAGTTCAAACCCTAATTCGATAAATATGCAATCATGAAAATAAACAAGGGCCGACCCGAATAACCACCAATAATAACTTGAAAGATTCAATCAAAGCGCAAACGAAAGGAGAAGTCAACAACGACTTACCATGAATTAACTTCCGAATGAACCTCGAGCCCAAGGAAGTCACTGTGAATCAGGGTGCCCTAGCGACGAAAATATCAACACAGACGTCCAAGCAATCCACACGCGAACAGACCAAATCCAACAACCAAGGCTCAAAAAGAACAAACTCAAGCACTAGAGCAAATAGCAAATGGACAATGAGATTAGGAAGGGCACTAAAAGCCTTTAAATCCACTCACAATCGCGCTAGAGAGGACGTACCTCAAGCATTAATGGCTGATAAGACATATCAAGGAAATCCAGAAACCCGAGTTCAAAACGGAATTCCGAAAAAATCCGAGCCAGCCGGACTATCTTGGTGAGCATAAATTTTGCGGATGACGCACCCCTCCGAGACTCCGATGAAATCCGGGAAAATCCGCGTGACCTAGAAAATCCTGGATTTAACTAGAAACCCGAATTTCAGAAAATCAACGTGGCGAAGATGGATAGGGACTGAAAAATGGGTGAAATTTGGAAAGTCGGTTAAAGGCAAAACAGGACTTCATTAAAACCAATTTTGAGTAAATTCATCCCTGGGGTAAGACCAAGGGAAAGCAAGACCAACATCCAAGGGCTATAAAGGACAAATCAATAAAAACCAAAGACAAGAGACATCCAAAATCGAGGAAAATATAGGGTCCCCTACTCCAGAATTGGGAAGCGTGTGTGTGCAAGTGCACAACACTTAGGAATTTAATCTCACACTCATATCACCACACTTGATCACATTCGTATCATACTTGACATCTACCCCATCTCCAACAATTTAACTTTCTTATATATCCTCTACGACCTCAAACAATCTTGTCTAGGGTGGCCTCAATGAAACGTATGCACCTCAAATGTGCAACTAAAAAATAGGTTGGAAACAAACACTTTCATGGTGGAAAGAAGTGAAGGTGGACCACACTAAGGGTTAACCAAGACCCAAATCTACACCAACATGCTTCACCAAACTTCCACAAACCACAAAGCACATCTACAAGTAACACTAACATGCCAAGTCAGCTAAACCTATATTAATGCTACCAAACAATAAATTCATTATTCTATAGGTTTGGAAACATCCTTTGGACCACATAGAAAAATCACACAACATCCCATAATATTGTAACACCATCAAAATATTCAGCAACATTTTTGCAACCACCTGCAACTAAGAATACTATCATCCTATGCAACCAACAACACTACCACAAGCATACAACTCACTAGCCAACCTTGTGGAACAACTAAATACTCAAATATCTAGGGGAAGGTAGGTACATACAATATTATCACATTCCCAAATCTACAAGGCAAGAAACCTCAACACGGAGAAATGTGGAGCAATTATATTTCTCCTAGACAACCTTCTTCATGTGGGAAACACACTGTCAGACACATCTTCCACTGTCATACAATCCAAAACCTAAAACTATGATTATAACACCTATGATTAACTCATCCAAACTACACAAGCACATCTTTCACCATGAAGAAATGTAGAGAAAAATGCAAAACACAACTCTATCACCTTGTACACTCGCTTATTAAAATTTTCTCAAAATCACTTGGAAACCAAGTGAATCAGCTACATCAACAACATCACAAACACCTCATAAATAACACTCTATAGATTGCAACAATCTCCCCATTTGCAACACCAACAATCTCTCCATCTACAACACCTGCTCAAAACCATACTAGAGGTTGACATAAGTTGACATCAATGACAACATTGAGGACAACATAGTACAACACTCTCCCTGTTGACATCAATGACAACACAAATCTCCAACAATCTCCCTCTTTGTCAATAATGGAAACACCAGCTTTGAAAAGACATCAACAACAAAATCCACCTTGCAATGGCAACACCATATCTCAAAAGCAACCCTATATCAAGCAGTACTCCCCCTTACTTGGACATTTCTTAAATTTCATACTTCTTCATTTCTCCCCTTTCTTCTTCTATTTTTTAGGATTTTTCAGGATTCTCCAGCATCAATTATTTCCTTGTGTTTTTTAGACTACACTCTCTCCCTTTGACATTAATGGCAAAGGGAAACACTTGCATATACCACTTCAGGCAATACCTGCAAGCAACTCTTTCTCACTTACTTTCTCTCCACAGCTCTTTCTTCACTACTATCTCCCCCTTAGGGGTACAAGATATGCTCCCCTGACTATACCAACCAAAGACACCACTACCTACTCCCCCTGAGAGGTAGCCTTCATCAATCCAAGACCAAGAATGTATCTTGAATAGCTCACTTGGAAAAATGCACCAACTTGCATCTAGTTAAAAAGGAGAGGCAATAACTCCTAGATTATGCTAGAGATACTTAAATGTATCTTTTGGAAGACCCTTTGTGAAAATGTCTACTATTTGATCCTTTGTAGGCACATACTCCAAATTCACCTAATTCTCTACAACATTCTCTCTTAGAAATTGATACTAGATAGAGATATGCTTTGATCTTGAATGCATTACTAGATTTTTGAAATTTTTATAGCACTTGTATTATCACATGGTATAGGAATAGGTTCATCATATGGTACTTTGATATCCTTCAATGTTTGTTTCATCCATACTTTAAGCTTACTTATCCAAGAGACCAATCTACTTACAAGAAATAAAGCACTTCCACTTGTACTTTTGTCATTTGTACAACCTACCCAATTTGCATCTGTGTAAGCACTCAAAGAGAAATCAATATCCCTAGAATACCATAGACCAAATTCTAGAGTTCCTTTCAAGTATTTGAATATTTTTTTAACTATTACCACATGTGATTCTCTAGGATCTTCTTGAAATATTGCCACAAGACATACAACATGTGATGCAGCCAAGGTCGGAGGATCCAATTAAGGACTATCCAACCTTGTAGCCTAGACTACCAACTCTATGATCACACAGATATGCAACAGAAATTAACAGCTAATCCACAGAAAGATAAAAGACATTCAAGAACACCAGACACAAGATATATCCTGGGAAAACCCTAATAGGGAAAAACCTAGCCTTCAAAGATCATCCAATTTATATTATAATCTCAAAACACATTACACATGCCTCTTAGGCTTTATAGATTCTAGGTCGTATCCCAGAGATTACAAATAATTCATACAACAATTTTCCATTGACTTCTTTTCCTACTCCATACTCTCTCTGCTCTGAGATTCTTTTGGATCAGAATACTTCATCACCATGCTTCATACTCCACACTATCTAGCACCTTGTCAATCTACCTCCTTATGTCCTTCGTAACAAATCCTCTATTTTCTATTTACATCATCCACGAATCATTTAACTCTCAACATGTCAACCCAATTACAACAGCTAGTAAAATAATGTGTCAACTCAAATGGGTCGGCCACAACCAAGTCATGACCCAAAACAACATCCTCGATCATGAAAACACCTTCTAAATTATTCCTCAAAGATCCACAACATGCCACAATTCCCTGTCGACCAACAACAAGGTAAACATGACCTCACAAAATAAAATTGTAGCTCATAGAAAAACACACAAGAGAGTTAATGCAATTCAAAAGCAATTAAAAAAATCTACAAAGCTAAGTAATCGAGTACAAAGGAAAGCTAATAAGAAAACATCCATAATTTACCAAACACACATATTCGATTCCATTGATTAATCTTCATTATCCTTCTCCATTCTATCTTCTATATTATTCTTGCCCTCAAATTTCTAAGTGAAAGTATAGCCTATGATAGTGATAATAACAAAACATCAAAGATTAATATTGCTTCCAAAAGTCATAAGATTTCAGGAGGAGTCACAATGATGAAGGTCAGGTCAATTTATAGAAAATTGATTGTTCGAATGATAGGTTGAGATTGAAAGATAGATAGACGATTCAGATTAAAAGATTCGACATGCATTGAGATAAGTGTTAGTAGTGACATGAGTGATAAAACCTAAAAGATAGAGATCAAGATTAAATAATGATTTAATCTCTAGTTGAAAGTATTTGAAAATTAGAAGAATAAAGATTGCATGAAAAGGATAAATATTACCATGGAGGAAGCAGTCTGTTCGAATGCACAAATGAATTGAATTAATTAAATAAAGTTATTTAATTAATAAATGTGTGCATGTAGAAGAATTAAAACAAGATAATTGATTGATTAAGACAGAGTCTCTTTGTTTAAAACAACCAAATATTAAATAAGGAGATGACTGACTGATTTACATATATCTTGAGTCAAGTGGAAATCAATAATTAGATAAGTTAAGCGATTATCCAAATATAGAAGAATATGTCAAAAGTGATTCTTTTATGAATTAAATGATTATTTAATTCGTCATTCAAAATTAGAGGATTAAATTAAATAAATTGAGATTTATTTAATTGACTAAAGAAAAGATTAGCGAATAATTAAATAATTTTAAATGATTATTTAATTGTGGTTGAATATGTGATAAAGATAAATTAAATAAGAAATTATTTAATTTTAGAAAAGGGAATAAATTCGATTAGAGGTGTAATTAAATAAAGAACATTTATTTAATTAATCAGGATTTGAATAAAGATAATATGAATTAATTAAATAATTAAGTTTATTTAATTAATAGAGGAATAAATGTTAAAATGACTTAATTAAATAATTAAAAGTTATTTAATTAATAGATGAGAAAATACCTTAGAGAATAATTAAATAATTAACATTATTTAATAATGACCATGAAAATATGAATTATGAAGAAATTGAATTCACGGGCTTAGACCAAATTTCAGTGTCTACATTTTTCCCCTCTTTGATACAATGTCATTTTGGTGTTGTGTCAAAGAAAACCAATTAGAAACATGCTCGAGTCATACCCCAATGTGGAATAGGTGAAGGTATGCCCCCGACAAATTTTCAAAAAAATCCAAAAAATTTGGAAATGGTCCCAATTAGTTAATTGGATGGCCAGAAGTTTGATGGTGTTGACAGAAATCAGTTTGGAGGAAGTTTGATAGGAAAAATAGTCGTCAAAAGATGGAAAATGGTGCATCCAGTATAGAAGGTTTGAAAAATGCCACCAAAAACCCTAGGTATAAATACAAATTGGGTAGAAAACTCATTCATTTTAACCTCTCAAGTTTAGAAATTGTGATTTTGTGCTCTAGAGTTCTAGTCCCTCACTCATGGCATTGTGGATATCACATTCAGACGTTCAGACCACCTGCCGACGCGGGACCCCTAGTAAGTACTCAGATACCGTCTCTTGAAATTTTGGATTTCACACATAACTAGGCATTTATTTCATGTTTTTGTCATGTGTCACTTTATTTTGCAATGTATATGAGTACGTAATGCACACATCTATCTTTGGAATGCCACATTTGTAACTTTACGTCATAGGATAGCGTAGGCATTTTGATAATTGATTGCATTTGTTTTATATTGCACTGCATATGTATAACTGCAATGCATGCGTGATGGATAGTATCGCATATAGATTTTTGCAATGTATTTGTAATTTTAGTATGCATTTGCATGTTTGAATGGTCATTTGATTGGATGTGCTTTACAATTGTGCGCATTTGCATTTTTGAAATGCATTTGAATAGGATAATGACGCATTTGACTGGCAATTTTTTTTTTACATTTTGGACTATAAAAGGTTGTTTGTTTGCTAACATGAGGTATGCATTATGCCATTGTAGGTTGTGTTGGACCCAATTTATACAAGAGAATCTAGACCATTGACTTTTGACTTTCAGGATCAGCTACAAAGTGGGGAGAGATGATTCCTCTAGCACCTAGGTTTGCATCATGTTACCTTTATGCCCACTATTCAGGCTAACTGAGGTCTATTGATTGCTCTCTGCAAGCGGTGGCACTCTTAGACGTCTTCATTTCATCTACCTATATGTGAGGCCGCTGTCACATTATAGGATGTATATAGGATTCTGAGACTACCAATTAGGGGTGCTAGGGTTGTGTATGATACACAAATGAGTTTCAGTGAGATGCATAGATATTACCCACATGATGATATTATACAGCTAGGGATAGATCATTATGTGATTAGATGGCATGTTTTAGCCGATAGATTTTTCAAATAAATTGTTTTTTATGTACATTGATTGGGGATATAGTTTTGTCTGACCGTCGAGGTCATGGATTTCCAGTGGGATGGGGGGAGATTCTAGTGGGTATGTTGGAGAGATAGGTCATGTATTCCTAGGGCCCTTGTTTGCTTGTCATGTTATATTTTCATTTGCATGATATAGCTTATAGAGAGGCACGGTCGATGAGTTGTGGTACCACTCTGTTGATGGTATGGGTGTAGGAACATATTGCTATATTTTGTTCGCCTGTTATAGCTAAGCTGGAGCAGGGAGCTCCTTATGCCTTCTAATATGCAAGGGAAAATACCTAGATACATGTAGGAGACACTAGTTATTACAGACATTCCATTGACATGATGGCATAGTTTATTTGGAGATCTTGCATGGATTGCACACAATGGCCAGATGAGGATGGACACCTTCCCTTCTACAGATAGACATAGTATTTGATTGGCCAGACAGTTTCACATGTACATATTATTGAGGGGCATTTACCAGATAGAGCCTTGAGATAGTTTGGAGAGGTTTAGGATGAGCCTTGAGGCCGAGCAGAGTATGCACGATCTTCTAGGGAGGTTACTCTATGGGGAATAGAGATTCCCATTGGTACAGTTGAGGTAGATATTGATGCACTGTAGCCTGTTCAGTGGGGATGGAGAGGCGGAGCCGCAAATCCTAGAATGACGGTTGCATATGATACTTGGTGGGGTAGTCACAAGCCGGTTCCCTATATCAATCCAGATCAGGATGCACCTGTGGAGAGGCATGGGATAGGACCTCAAGGTAGGCATGGTAGAGGTAGAGGTCGCAAGGGTGGAGGTGGCAGGGGTGATGATGTAGATGGGAGAGGAGGTGGTCAGAGGGGTGGTGGTGGGGGTCGACAAGGTTGCAGAGGCTGAGGCCCACCTTTGTCACATATCTGTGAGGAGGAGAAAGAGAGCGAGGATGTGACCATGTTGGATATTGGTGAAGGAGAGGAGGATGTTGGTGTTGGTGTTGGTGAAACATGTAAAGTAGGGATAATGTAGAGGTGTGAAGTTGGGGAGGAGAAGCGGAGATGCGTGCGGTATGCGGGGATACGGGGATGATGAAAGATATAAAGATGGTCGGGGAACAGAAGCTTCCCGAGACAATATTACGGAGGGCTGGGATGATGAAGATGCGGTAACGGCAGGATAATGGTCGGCAAGTAGCGGTTATGGGGCTAAAGTAGATCGAGAGAGAATGATGGTATTGATGGTAGGCGGAGATTCAATTGTGATGGAGAGAGATAGAGCATATATGGATAGAGATCAGGCCATAGCTTGAAGATAGGAGACCGAGCAGATATTTATAGAGTTTACAGCTCTTTGCATTGGGCTAGCCACTACCTTCGCTTGTGAGTTAGTTAGAGCTGGTGATAGGGAGAGATATTATGGGGATCTATATGAGCAGGAGATACCTCTTGAGAGATAGGCTCCTAGCTATTCATAGGCACACAATAGTAGATCACATAGTAGGACACAAAGCAAGATAGTGAGTACATAGGGGGTCAAGGGACCTCATAGATCAAGACAATATGATAGGCCTCCTTCTGCACAGAGATCAGTAGCTTCTCATCATCATTCACCTCCACATTCTCCACATGGGAGTAGTGGGAGTTCTGGATAGAGACATATTCTAATATTTATTCATTAGACATTGTATTTTGATCATAGAGCCTGCGGGCTTCATTTTGATAGATACATTATGACATTGTGATGTGACACTTTTTGAGTGATATATATATATATGATTTTGGCGGTGATCTATATGATATGTAGTTCTTATTTATGATTATGCAATCTTCTATTTATGCATATGTTCTATATGATATGCAGTTCTTATTTAATATGTACATGTGGTGGATGATCATGTTATGGATGCTATCATATTTAATTTATGATGTTTATGCAACCTATATGATATTATGTTATGTTGATTCTATATGATGATTAACGAGATGCAATGTGATGTACGTATTTACAATTTCTATGTACATGTGATGTTATATATTATGTAATCTATGATAATGAATGCCTATTATGCCATGGTTTCCTAGATATGATAGATGCCTAATTGTTTTGTTTTCAAATGCAGCATATATGTATGGTTCTAAATAATGTATGATAGTTACATGTTATTTCTAGCATGAATGCATATGTAGGATGCTTTATATTTTTGTATGTCATAGGACTCCGTCATAATGATAGAAAGAAGAAATGTTAGTGCCAAGATGAATAATAAAAGACATGGATGTTAGTATTAGAAATCTTTGATGTTTTGTTGTAACACAATAGGCCTTGCATTAAATCATCATTAAGCGGTAACTAATACATTTATGGAGACAAACACCATGATATATGATAGATCAAGGTGTGAAAAGTCATTCACTTGCTAAAAAAAATAGTCGTAGACAAGGAATGTCCTAACTCATACTAAGGGCATAGTTTCCAAAGTCATGTTTTCAAAACAAACCACAAACAACAAACAAAATAAAACATGGGTCATGAGACGTCATTGTTCCTCTAAATCCTTCATGGGGCATCCTTGAGGAAACTAGTAACATGACTCAAAAATCAAAGTTAAAAGACAGTTGAAAAACAACAATCAAAGAAAATAGAATTCAGATACATCGTTGCTTCTCTAAATCCTTCATGGGACATCCTTGAGAAAGCTAGTAACAGGATTCCAATCATAAATTCAAATGAAATGATAAGATAAACAAGCCACAAAGTCAAAGCCAGTAAAATATTTTCCAAAACCTGATTTGTTTATTTGATTGTTTTGATTGATAAGAAGATTGATTGACAAAGCCTAATTTCAGGAAGGACACATACCATACAAGATGTTGAGTCTGGTTTCGATGTTATGACTATCTTTATAAGGCATTGCAAAAGCCTAGTTTCAGAAAGACACACATCATATAATACGTTGAGTCTGATGTCATTGATGTGACAACCTGTATAAGGCAATAATGATTTTTTGACAATGTCTATATTCAGGAAGGACTCATCCTATATAAGACATGTTGATTTTTTTTTATGATGTCT